>CAJVQA010005500.1:0-16075 GCA_910591915.1 Cetraspora pellucida | reverse complement strand
ACAGGAAACTTACTAGAGCCTTTATGTTCTATACATATAAACCTAGTTTTTAATATACAGTATAATTAATTATTAAAGTTTTTAAATATTATTTTTAATAAATTACTTAATTTAGAGTTATAGATATGTAGTTATCTATATATCTATAACTCTAAATTAAATTATATAATATAAAAAAAAATGTTAGATTTATAAATAAGTATGAAAAAAAAAATATAATTTTTTTAATTTCAGTCTTCATATTAATGTTGCTCTAAATAGAATATGTAGTCATTATCCTAATGAAAAAGAATTAACAATATATTCTCATGATAATGTTAAAAAGGGCTTGCAATTACAGGTTATTCTGATAATTTAACTTCTCAACTTCGAAAAACTGCTAAATATATTGCTAAAAAATTAAACAATCAATAATCTAATCAAAATATGATATACATTTTTCTTTTTTTTTAATTATTTTTATTATTTTTTTATTTATTTTTTATTTATTTAGATTAATAAAATTGAACAAGCATTAATAAACTTTGAAGTAATTTTTAACAAAAATAAAACATTTGAACAAAAAATAGACTGAGTGGTTAAAGTTAGTGAGGAACTTATTAGTATTAAAAACTTGATAATCTAAGTTTGTAAAATAAATTATAGTTTTTTTTGTTTATTAAAAAAAGTATTTTATGTTTTATTTAAAATAAATAAAATAAATATTACAAATATTGTTTAAGCAAATAATAAATAAAGTTAATATGACCTGTTATTCCTATATCAAATTTTTCAAAATCTATATCAAAATCATTAATAAATTTTTCATTATATATGAGTGTTCTTTTATAATGTTTAAATTTATTGGTAAAGGTAATAAATGTATTGATAATAGATTTATTTATCATATTAATAAATCCAAAGAGCTTCTTATTATTATAATTGATAACAAGAATTGTTTGATTATTTATATTGTTATGATATATTCTTGTATAAATGAGAAGCAACAAAAAAATTTCATAAGTTATTTTTTGTTGTTTTTTTTGTTTTTTTTTGTTTAACAAAAACACAATAATATTTTAGGATCTTGGTCTTTTTATATTAGCTTCTTTAGGTTTATGTACTGATATATATCTTGCTATTTCACCTTTAGGAAATGCTTGCCAATATAGACCACCAAGATAACTTTTACACATTTTATCATTTTTATTCAAAACTCGTATATATTTTCTTTTTTTAAAATCCCAAGTATGTAGTTGCAATAATAAAAAATCATTTACAAGTACTGAAACTTGATTTTTTGGCTTTGAATTTAGCTCTAGATTTAGATTTAGTTTTAGTTTTAGTATGAGCCCCAACAACTACATTTATACAAGTAACAAAATAATAAAAATTTTAAGAAATTTTATTTTTAAGAAAAAATATTAAATAATTTGTTTATTTATATAATTTTAATTCAAATACAATAAATAAAATTATATATCAACATCTTCATCATCTGTAACAATCTCTTCTCCCTCATCCTTCTTTTCTTCTTCTGTAGGTTTTTTCAGTTCATAGCATTTTTGGATTAGATCAAAAAGACTACTCATCGGATTACCAGAGTTGAAATCAGGTTTCTATGCAGATTTTATTTTTAAATAACTAAACATCAATGGCATACCACAATTATCAGTTAAGGAATTGAAAGTTTTTCTGAATTTTATCACATCATCATTACCACTTTTCATTTTAAATTGGTACATCTAATTAAAATAATCAATTACAAATACAAAAGCATAGTTTTCTATATTAAATATTTTAGCTACTATTAAATCATTATTATCAAGTTGACAAACTTTTGTTTTTTCTAAATCTAAGCAAAAAACAAAATCATGTGGTTCATATTGGCATTCTTTATATTTAATATCATATTCAAATTCTATTACAAAATTAAAATATTCTCTAAATTGTATATTACACAAATCTCTGTTCAGAAATACATCACCTATAGGTGAGTTATTCTGTTTTGCGATTTCTTTATCACAAATCTCAAGAAAGTAAAATTTTAATTTTAGTTTATTTGATATAACAGGTGTAAGTACTTCTGTTTGTGTTGAGTTTGTTTGTATATTTACAATATCAGTTCTTTTTAATCAATGATATAAAATTAAACTCAAATATATGACTATGTTATATGACTCAATATTTTGATAATTTTTATCTATTTGTTAAAACATTCGAATATATGTGTATCTTTCATCTATTGATTTGTAATATAATCTACCATCATCATTTGGTTCAGATGCTTCAAATCCATCAACATTTACATCAGAATCTTAATTTTTTAAATATAATGATAGATTTAAGTTTTTATTATTACAATAATCGATCATATAAGCAGAAGAGATTTTTTTTTGTTTTATTTTTATTGACAAAAAATAACAAAACATGTATTTATATATTTATAGAATTTATTTATTTAAAAGAAATAATAATATAATAATAAAATAAAAAACTATTTTGTATATATTACTTTGGTTTGATATTATTATTACTATCACAACAATATCCTATTTGACTCATTATTCTGTTAAAATCTACATCTCTCAAATGAGGACTCCATGTCATTTCAATATAACCATCTGCCATAAACTCAGAAATTCCCGAATTTAATGTGTTAAGATTATATTTTTTACCTAATAAAATATGCATCTTTTTCATTTTGAACAGTTTTTTTTTTAAAACTATATATAGAATCCATATAGTCTAGAAATATTACAAATAAGAAATTTTCTTTATCAAAAAAGCTTGATTCGGTATTGCTTTATTTATTTTTAAGACAAACAAGTATTTTTTTAAGGTCTAAACATATAATTAATTCATGTTCTGTAAAATTGCATGCATCACATTCAATAGTTATTTCAGATTCGAGTTTAACTTTAACTTTTCTGTGTCAAATTTTATTTTACAAAGATTTTTATCAACCAATAAATCACTAATCAAGATATTAGAAGATTTTTTACAAGCAAGATCTTTATCACAAAGTTGTAGTATAAAGCTTTTAATTTTGAGTAGGAAGATCAATAAAGTAATTTTACTGTTTTTGTTTTCAGTTGTTAGAATTTCAATAGTTTGAGTATGATTTTTACTTTGTAAAATTACAAAATTAATATAAATTGAAATATTATGTAGAATAATATGTTCAAAAGAAGCAAAATTTGTTTTTGTTTGGTAAAGTCTAAGTGGAAATATTCTTGTATATAATGGTTCTACAAAAAATGTTTTATTGTTTTCTGTAATAGGACCAAATACTTCTGTAATAATTTGTATTCCAGCTGGTTTTGCTACTTTACAGTTATTCAATTTTTCTTCATCAAAACAGTATTTGATAATACATGAAGACAGATTTACTTTCTTTTTTGAACTTGTTTTATTGTATACTGTTTTATTATCTTTTTTATTTTTTACTCTTGGCATCTTTTATTTTTACAACTACATGATTTATACATTCTAACACTTGTAACTGATTTTGTAATCTGTGTTCTTTTTTTAACAGCTGTGATAGATTTTCTTTTTGTAATTGAAGTGTTTTTTCAAGTAGTTTTCTTTATGATCTGTTTTTTCTTACTGGATGCCACTTTGTCTAAATGAATTTACAAAAAGAATTATGTTATGAAATGTTTCTTGCACCAAAATGTTTGAATATAACAAGATATGTGATATGAACTTGAAATTAATTTTAACAAATTTAATATGCAATACAAATATCATATAGATAATAGCTATTACTGTAAAAGAAATATATATAAATAAGAAATTATGATATTAATTTTTAATTTGAATTTACTATATTATTCATACAATTCAAAGTAATCTGCTATTTTATTTTTTTGTAAAAATTGAGAGAACTCAGATATTTATATAGTTTCTAAAAACTCAGATCCATTTTTTGGATTTTTAGGACTTGTTTTTTATATATCTGCAATTGCTTTCATTGTTTCTATACTATTTTCATATTGTGATGCTACTTCTTCATAATTATCTCTCATGAATTGTTGATATTTTGTTAGTTTTTTTTCTTTTATCTCTTGCTCATTTCTTTTTCTATGTTTTTTTACTTTTGATTCATCAACATTGTACATAATATCAGCAAGTTTTTCTATATTATTAAGATTTGTTATTGCATAATTAGAATTATGTCCTAATATTTTTTCAATTAATTCTTGTTTGGTTTTTGATTTTTTTACGAATTGTTTTAGTTTATCATTAAGAATTTTACCCATTTTATTTTACTAAAAAAAATATAAAAAGAGTTATACATTTATATGATTTCACATTATGAATGAAATAAAAGAGTTATTTGACAATGTTGATGATATTATCAAACTCATAGAAGATAATAAAGAAGATTATTTGGAATCTATAAAACAATTAAAAGAAACATGAGTCAAAATATTTCATGAAGTTGAGAAAATGATTCAAGATAAACAAAAAGATATTGATGTATTAATTATAGTAAACAATGTTTTATCAACTGAATCTAATTGCTACAAGATACATTGGTTTTCAAAATTATTTAATGCAACATCTGACTGGTTAAAAGATCTTATTATCAATATTGTTGAGAGATATACACCTGAACTATTAAAACAATTTATAAGAATACCAGCAGTTAGAGAACATATGTTTAATTTAGTTTTTAAAGTTGTTTCATTAAGAGTAACCTCAATAATAATAATTTTTTTTAATTTTTATTAATATATCGTTCAATTAGAATTATAGAATTATTTATTTATAATTTTTGTTTCTTTATACTTGGTGTTCATTATTTAAATTATATTTTTAAGATAGACATGATTTGTTATATAATATAACTTATTTATAATCAGCATAGACAAGATTAAAAAGATTCATAAAAATACTTCTAAAATACATCAGTATAAGCCAGGAACTTACATTATAATAAACAATAAAAATCATTATCCAAAAAATTGATTTATAAATGTCTACATGTTCTCTTTCTAATAAAAAAGTATCAATTTGTGTATATAGTATTATTACCAAATATAAAGTGATTATTGTTAAAAAAACACTTTCATAACATTGTTGATAGATATAATATATAAATTTCCAATATTTATTACACATATAATAAACTTCAGAAAATTGTTATACAAAACTGATAAACTAAAAAAATATTGTTACAAAGTAGATTTTTAGCATAGCATAGTATATTATATTATTAGTAGTTGTTATATATTTATTATTGTATTTTATATTATATTTATTATTAGTTATTAGCATAGTTATATTATAGTATATAGTAGTTAGATAATAGGATCTTAATTGGTTGTTAGAAATGTGATACAGACACATGACATTAGGTAACATCTATGATGTCATTATTGTCTTACAAATTCCAAGTACCTCTACACAAGTTTCATGTATCTTAGTACAATTTACTGTGCCAAATAACACAGTACAAGAATCCCAAATATCCCTTTCATAATTCTCAAATATTCCTGCACAATTCCAAGTATCCCAACACAATCCTCAGATGTCCTTGCACAATTTCAAGTGTCCCTATACAATCCCTAACTGTCCTTGCACAGACTCAAGTATCTTGACACATGCCCTAAGTGTTTCAAGTACAAATGACAAATATACATAAACATTGTCTCAACTATCCCTGTACAAACTTCACTTGTCTTTGCATAATTCCTACTATCCCAAGTATAGTATCAAGAGATGTCATTCAAACCTTCACTATCTCCACTAGGTAAAAAGATATATAAAGGATACCTTTTCTTCTTTCTTGCCAATTCTAAGTTTCTACACTTCAACCCAGATATAATAACCTTTTAATTATAAAGTAAGATATTCATCCTTTAGGGTAATTTCTACAGGCAAGGTTGTCATTATATGTGTTATTAATAAAAAGTTAATCTATATACTATTATTATCTCAAACTATTTGCTTACTGCTATGTAGTAAAGTAAACTACTACACTTTCACTCTGTATATATTTGCAATAGTTAATCACTGTACCAGATGACCTTGTTACTTGGTTTTATTGTATCAAGAAGGCTGCAATTCTGTAACAATATTAGTTATTATTGAGATATTAAGCAAATTAGATTAATTAATTTAATACATACATCAAGCATTTTCTTTTTTTTCTTTTATTGATAAAACACAAGCTTATTTATAGTTTATGATATCTTTATTATTAAAAAGAACAAAATATTAAAATTAATAATAAAAATAAAAAATAAATAAAAAAACATACATTAATATTTTTTTTTAATTATTAAAAAGAAAAAAAAGAAAAAAAAAATCTAATGTATTTATAAAAAATAATCATATGATTACACAATTATGCCATCATTACTCCTTTTAATTCTTCATTGACTGTCACAATTTTATTCATTTTATTTCTTAAAGTCTTTATTCTCTCAAACTTAACACCAAAATTCTCTAATGAAACATTCGCTTTTTGATTTGCTTCACTTATTATTTTATTATTAGAATTGGATGAAGTATTTAATTTTTTATTTTCTTCACATAGCTTATTATCTTTATCAATTAATTTTATATTATTTTCATTTAGTTGGGCATTGTCTTTTTTTAAATCTTTATTTGCACTTTTTAAGTCTGTATTTTCTTTCCTCAAATTACTTATCAGAGCTTGTACTCTGTTTAATTTTGATGCAGAGTTGGTGGCAGTTGTCATTATTTAAAGAAACAAAATATTATTATTTTATAAAAAAAACATTTTATTCACAAACATACTAACATAATGTAAGAAAATCATAAACATTTCCATGAAAATAAAATACTTACTCATCAAAAAAAACAAAAAATATTTATTATTTGCTAATATATAATTTACAAATTAGCATTCTTTATAAAAGAAATTTTTATAGTTAGAACAATATTAAATCTAATACATATTTAACTACATGTGCATATTTTTTACAATACAATATATGCATATACTTTAATTAATTTATATCATAATTTGATTTAATTGTGTATTTTTACAATATAATATAAATAAAAAATTTTATTTATACTGTATTGTATATAGTTTATTTAACTATATGCATATATTTTTTACAATGCAGTATAAATAAAAAAATTTTATTTATATTATACTCAGAGTTGGCATGGACCAGTCAATGGTCAAGCTTGACCAGACTAATTTGACCAATTTGACCAGTTGGTCAAAGGGTTTAGTATTGGTCAAATTGGTCAAATTGATCAAATAATATATAAAGTATATAAATATATTTGTTTATTTATTCGTATATTAAAATTATTTATTTAATAGGCTAGACCATTTGACCAATTTGACCAGACCATTTGACCAATTTGACCAGACCATTTGACCAATTTGACTAGACCAGTTCGACCAACAAATTTTTGGTTGACTAGTAATTTGACCAACCCTGATTATACTATAAAAATATATTATATATGGCTTATTTAACTATATGTATATTTTTACAATACAATATAAATAAAAATTTTATTTAAATTGTACTGTAAAAATACTTTATATGCAGTATATTTTTTACTTTATTGTATATAAATAAAATATTTATTTATATTATATTGTAAAAATTTTATTTATATTATTATTTTATATGTATAAATAAAATATATTTTATTTAAATATCACATAATAGAAATTAAATCTTTTAATTTAATATAAAAGTTTCAATACTTAATTATGATTTGAATTCATAAATCTCATAACAAAGGCTGAACAAAATTTATTAATATTTTTCCAAATTCCTCTGGCAGTGTCTTTGACAAATTCATAGTTAAAGTTATCATAGATCCAATTATTAATTCCAAAGCATTCAAATACAAATAAAATAAACCAAATAGAAATCACAGAATACAAAAAATAATTTTTTCTTAATTCTTTTCTTTCTTTTTGAGATTCTTTTAGCAAATTATTATATTGATTTTGGAAGTTTTTTCTTTCATTTTGAAATTCTTTTAATAAGTTATCATAACAATTTTGAGATTCTTTTAATAAATTATTATATTGGGTTTGGGATTCTTTTTTTTTTATTTTGAGATTCTTTTAACAAGTTATCATAATGGGTTTGAGTTTTTTCAAGTTTTTCTTTTAGTTTTTTATTTTCTTTTTTATATCTTTCAAGTTTTTTTTTTAGTTCATCAACATGATTTTCTTGAAAAAACCTATTTAAATAAATTTAGTAAGTGAAGTGAATAAAAATAAAACAGACAAAATAAATAAAGCTTACATTATTATAATAAAGATATTACAATAAGTTAAAGAACCTAAATTTTGCATCATTTTAAAAATGCACTTTATAAAAGTTTTATTATTTATAGTTAATTAATTTAGACAGATTAGTAATATATTTGCATATATTAAACTTTTATATAAATATGCATTGTTCATGTTTTTTTTTTTTAAAAAAAAAAAATAGTAAAAAAAGTAATTATATTTTATTTATTTTTTTATACATATATTGTTAAAATTTTTATTATTAATTTTTTTTGTTATAGATTATGAATAAGAAAATTTTTGTTATTGTGTTGATATTTTTTTTAAGTTTGGGTTATGCTAAGCTTTCCATACATCAAAAAAAATCTTGCTTCATGTGCTGTACTGCAGACATTTATATATATAGTTATAACAAGTATACTCATATTAGTATTAGTACTCATAAGTGCAAACATGATACTATGAAAAAACTTAAGTGTAACATTTGTAGAAAACCAGACCACAACAAATGAACTCATAGTCATCACTAAGCTTTTTTTAAGTTTTTTTTTAAAATATGTTTATTAAGATATATTTTTTTTTTATATATTTATAAAAAAAAACAATAAAATATAAATTTTTACAAAAAATAAAAAAAAACAAAAATATTGTCTCTATAATTTATTTTATATTAAAAAGTTTGACAAATTTTATAATGTTTGAGTTCTAGGATTAAAGCATATATTTTATTTTCATTATAATAAAATTTATATTTGTTTGGAAGACTTATTAAAAAATATTCTGTGCTATACATTTGAGAATTTGATATATTGTTTGTTTTGTCTTTATATTCAATTCTCTTAAAAATATCAATTTCTTCTTTATTGTTCATAAAGAAAACATGAGCATAGTTCAGTTGAGGCAAAGTTTCAATCTTTATTGAGAAATTTATTTCATTAAAGCTAAGAACTTTACTATCAGGTCCAGGAAAATTTAATCCAAGCATCTAAAATAAAATGTTATTTTTGTTTTTTTTTATTACAAAAAAATTTATATATAAAAAAAAAAATAATTTACTTCGATGTTTTTTTTTTTTTTGAGTTTTAGCATTCAAAGATTGTTAATATATTTATAGGTAGAACATTAAAGAAATCTATAAGTACAAATTAAGAAATATGATATTTAATATACATATTATATAAATTAATCAAAATTAATATTTATAATATACTGCATGCAAATTTTAGCCATTGATAAAAAAAATGAATCTTGTTTAAATTTATCATCAAAGAATTTATTTTAACAAATAAAAAGTTTTATTTTTGTTTATTTTTTTTTTAATACTGTTTTTTTTTTTTAAAAAAAAAAAACAAACAAAACAAATACAAAACAAAAAATATAAAAATAAAAAAAAATAAAATAATAAAAAATTAATTATTAAGTTGTCTATTTAAATAATATACAATTATTTTGTTTTCTTTATTATTATTATTATTTTGAATTTTTGATTCATTATAGATCATATATCTATTGTTTAGTCTAATTAAAGTACAGATTTTTTTGTCATTGTAATATAGTTCATAATTATAAAAATGAATGATCAGAAAATATTTTGTTCTTAACATTTTTGAATTAGTATATTGTTTGTTTTGTCTTTACATTTGATTCCTTCAGGGATTTCGATTTTTTCTTTATTGTTCATAAAAAAAACAAGAGCATGGTTTGGTTGAGGCAAAGTTTTGATTTTCATATAAAATGGTAATCTATTTAATTCGATTATGCATTCATTTGGAGGTCCAAGAATACTTATTCCTTATTGGTAACTTATTGTTTTGATAATAATAATTTTTTTTTTGTTCAAGAAATTAAACTTTAATAGTTAAAAAATTTCAGTAGATTGGTTAGATTGGCTATTTAAAGAAAATTAAGTTATAGATAGTCGTAAAATAGTTTTAAAAAAACTTTATTAAGAAATGTGACAGCTGAATATTACTTGTTTTTTTTTGTATTTTTTTCTTTTAATTTTGTTCATATTAATAACTACTTAGTAAGATTAATAAAAAATATATTCTTAAAATTTTTACTCTTTCTATTTTGGAGTTGAACCACTTTTTCTTCTCTTATCTGATACTTTTGTTCAATATATTTAAGTTTTTTGAGCTCATGCTTTTGAAATATTAGGTTGCTATTACTATTATTGTTTTGATTATATGCTAGATAATGAAATAAGACATATTTAAATATTTTATCTATTAACAGTTTATTAATGAATATTTATTCAATAAAAATAATTGAAGTATAAAAAAATATGCTAGCTAAAAAAATTATACATATTGAATTAATTATATATTATTATTTATTTATAAAATAAAATATTAAACTTTAAATCTGAAAATGATATTTATAACAATTGAAGCAATAGTTCCTCCTATATTCTTATTATAAATACAAAAGATAAAAAAACAATAAAAACAAGAACAAATAAAAAATTTTCAAATTTGTTTCAATGATAACTTAGGTTCTGATTTTTTTTTGATTTCTTTCATATGTTTATGTTTTTTATTCTTTTTGTTTATTTAGTTTTTATGATTTTGATTGTCTTTTTTTATTTTTTTTATCAATTCTTTATGTTATTTCTTAAGTTTATTTTTTAAATATACTAATTGTTTTCTTTTTTGTTCATATTTTAAAGCATCTTTCAAATTTTGTATTATTTTAAAGCTTATTTTATTTAATTTAATGTTTATTAAACATATTTATACATAATTAATAAAAAAAAAGAAAAAAAATGTATTTTTTTTCTTATTTAAAAATATATAAATAAAGGGAGAAATGAAGTAAAAAAAACAAAAAAAAACAATATATAAAAATGTCATTTCAATATATTTTCCCTAAAGCTTTCAAAAAATGGATGAGAATAATCCTTTTAAAATATTGATTAAAAAAATATATAAGTGAAACAAATGAATCAAACAAAAAATAAGTGAAATATCAAAAGATATTTCTAAAAATAAATATAATAAATTAGTCTTTGAAATACAAGTAAATAAAACAGATAGTTAAACATTTACCAATTTCATTTCAAATATTAATTCATGCAGAAGGTAATAAATTTTAACCATTTTTACTTTATCAAATAAGATTATATTTTTTACATCTTTATAATATTTAATTCCATCATTTTTTAAAACATATATAATAGAATATTTATTTTTAAGATAACCAAGTAATTCATCATTATTATTTAAAAACATGAATTTAATAATATTATTTTTTTTAAAAAACATAAAATTTATTCTATTATGTCTTATTTTCACATAGTCTATATCTATTTGTTAACAATTTTATTAGTGAATAAATAAATATTTTATTTTTACTTATAAAAATAAAAAGACAAAAATATACTTTTGCTATAAAAATATTTAGTTTGATGTTTTGTTAAAAAAAAAGTAAAGCATATTTATACAGAATTTATTATTTGTTTGTTAAAATTGATATTATATTTACATAACTGAATTTATTTTTATACAAACTATAACTTGTCGATTGAGAAAGACTACATCATATGAATTGATAATTATCAAAATGTTCTGATATAAAAAATAGTAAACCTTTTACAATTAACCATCCATTTTCTTTTGTATGGGGCTGAGAGCATTAATATAACTCTCATCCTATATAAAAATCCAGATCAATTGTTTTTTCTCCATCTAATAAATCAACTCAAGTTGCTTTAACTTAATATATTTTAAGCTATTTTTTGGCTTGTAAAGCAACATTTACTACTTTATGCACTGTAGGATTTGCTCCCAATTCTTCAGCTGCTTTTTCTCGATACTCTTCTTTAAAGAGAACAAGGTATTTAAAACCAAGACTTTCTTCAATAGCAAGGTTTTGATGCATTTTGTTGTATTGTTTCTTTGTTAATTTTTTAAAAATTTTTTTTGATCTTTTTGGTTGGTGTATTGCAGGCATTTTTTATAGTAATTTACTGTTTTGATGAGGCTGAAACATCAAAAATCTTAAACTTTATACAAGAATTTCAGAACTTTCAAACAAAGACCATGCATATTAAAACACCAATAATTTATTTGAAACATAGATATGTACATATTAAATAATAAACAGTAAATAAAATTATAAATATTTATAAGCATAGATTGACAAAATAGTCCTTATTTGTTTAAAATTTTACAGATTTTCAAGTATTCTACTTTCAATTTTAGTGGTGGACCTCTTTTCTTTTTTTTATCAAATGGTATACAAGTAATGTTTCATTTGATGCATTGAGAATAAGGTCTTTTATTAATGCATTTAAGTTTTTTTTCTTGGCAAAATTTGCATGCAGATGTAACATAGCATCATATTGCTTTTATTTTTTACTTATATTAGTGGTAAAAAGAAAATTTGCATCATTTAAATATTTTTCCAGATAAACTAATCTGGATAAACTCTTATTTAATAAATCTATCTTTAGAAATGATTTTCAAATTTGATTGTTCTGTGAAAATTTTTTTAGCCTTTCGATTATCCTTATTTGGAATCTATGAATGCTAATCGAATATTTCTAAATTGATTCTTATTTCCCTATTGTTATCTTTAAACTTTAATCTAAATTTCTTTTTGATTGTTTATACTTCACTTACAAATTTACACCTATTCAAATTTTTTTTTGTTACAAACATGTCTTTATTTCAAACTTCATCTAGCGAAATTCTCAACAACCAATAAAAGATTTACAATAATTTACCTTCTTCTTATAATAAATCCCAAGCATCAGGTATTTAAACATCTTTATTTCTTTACAAGATCACTGCAAATATTTTTACACAAATTTCAAAACAAATTTACAATTTCTTTATTAACAACAACAAACTTATTTCAACAACAATTATAACAAAATGAACTTTATACCAGTTGTCAAACAATTTGAAACTGTTACTGAGAAAGTTGTTGTATTATCTGATAGTATGATTTATAAATTATTTATTTTAAAACTTAATTTATTAAATATATTTTATTATTTAGATGCAACTTACTTGTCAAAAAGACTAACAAGTGAATTTACTGAATTATATAAGAACAAAATTTGTTCTCTTGAAAACTCTATTAATATGCTACAAAAACATCTTTTAATTTATCAAATTTTACTTTTTGTCTTTTTATTTTTTATTTTTGTTTCTTGGTTTATGTTTACAAGGTTTATAACATGAACCTTGAATTGATTAAAGAATAAGTTAGAGTAGAAATAAAGAAGATTCTATTTAATGAAAATCTTAATTGAATGATTAATTTTTTAGATTCTTATAGAATGTAATGAAGTATTTATTTTAGTCATTATCATCACTATTACTGAGTATATGTCTTGACATTGTTTTTCTTCATTTAAGTTCAATATTTTTTTTTACATATTGAATTTAAATGAAGTAAAACAATTATTATTTATTACTTATTTATTTATTAAATAAATTTAATATTTTATTATCGAAATATATTTATAAATTGATAACCTAATTGAGTAATTATTTTGTATATACTATAATAAAGTATTATAAATAGTAAATAAAAAAAATAACAAATAGCAGACTTTCTCAATGCTTTTAAACAAATTTAACAAGTAATAATATTTATTTTTTTGTTTTTTTTTTAAAAAAAAAAATATTTATATTTTTATTAATAGTGACATTTCAAAAAACATTTTCTTTTACTACTATCGGAAGTGGTGCCTATTTTCTTGATGAAAATAATATAAAAATTGAAGTTGGAATTGATAAAATTAAAAAAGAAAATAATATTTATTATGCTGTTTATTTTTTTAAAAAATAATGAATATATAAATATTGATTCAAAAGTAAAATGTTAAGCTAATGATAAAATGTGTGAAAAATTTGTTTATTATAAGAATAATGTTGCTTATTTTAAGATCGAAGAAGAAAATATATCATTTAGTATTTTTTATAACAATATTAAAAAAATCCAGTTTGTTAAAAATAGAAAGGATAAAAATTATACTGTTTATGAAAATAGATTTAAGTATATTACTTAAAGTGTTTTAACATTTCTTTAATCTTTTTTTTTGATGTTGAAACTTTATATTTATTTATTTTAGAAATAAATTCAATATCTAAACTAAGTTCTTCAGATGCTTTTTTTATTTCTGATTCAACAAAAAAACTATTTTTAATTTTAATTTCACCTTGTTTAATAAAATGTGAAAGAATTTTATTCATGTTTTGCACAGTCATGTTTGCTTTTTTTTTCTGTTTTTTTTCTTCACCATCACTCCTTTTATTTATATATTTTTTATATAATAAAAAAAATTGATAAAATTTTATTCTACTACTCTTTAACTGATTCTAATAAGATTATATAAAAAATGTAATTAATATATTACAGAGTAACTATTTCAGTTACCAGTTTTCTTATCATGTTCTAATTTAAATTGAATTACTTGTTGTTTTGCTTATTCACTAGTTCTGTTCTTTGTAATAAGAAAAGATTTAGTTTTATATTTATTATTTTCTTTTCATGTAAATATTCAACAATTATTAGATTTAGAAAAAAATACTCTATTAAATCCTATTGTATTTGAACTTTGTAATTTTCTGTTTAATGCATTTTCTCTTTTAGTTGTTTCATGTAAATTACTTTCTCTATTATCACATTTATTACAATTAATATGATCGATCATCTTATATTTAGGATGAATCATTCAATAAAGCAACTTTTTTACTTTATCACTTGTTTGAATATAATAAGTATTTCCATTTTTACAACAATGCCAAGTATAATTTTGTAAGAGATAAAAGTTCTTAATATCGATGAAGAACATGATATCTGGTTTCTGTATTTTGACTTAATAATACAATTTGTAATTAATTACAACACATCTGTATTCATTTAGTTTATGTTTTGAATTGTCTGGATTTGTGACCTTGATCCAGTCTATCACATGTTCAAAGTTCTTGAATTTCTCTGACCAGTTAGTTATGATTTAAATTTATTAATATAAAAAAAAAGAATTAGAAGTATTTATATATTATTTCTTTAAATAAAAAATTATGGGATTTTATAATTTTTAATTGATTCTAACAAGCCCTCCCAAAGATTATTTTCATGATTTCTTCATCACATAAATTCCTTTAAATACAATTTTAGTTTGTGTTTAGTCATGTTTTTTTTTAACATATTTTGCTTTATATCTGATCAGGTTCCTTCTATATGATTAGTATGAATTCTTTTTAAAGCTAGGTTTTTATTTGGTCTTTTATGGTTTATTCTTTTGTGTTTAAATCTTATCTTTTCTAATTCTGTATATAATTTCCAAGAATTAGTATATATAGTTGAATTTGGTTTCATATGTGTTTTAATTAATCTTTGCAATATATTTTTATTATGATCTTTAACTATTTTAAAGAAACATTTTCTTAGTTTTGTTCACTCAACAAATTCTAGAACTCAGTAATTTTCTTGAGATTTGAACTTAGATTCATCAATTTCGACAATAATTCTATCATTACTTATTTTTTCATCATCTTTTATCAAACTTTTTGTAATAATATTTCTAAACATTTTTATAAATCTAATTATTGTTGAAGAATCATGTCTTGTAAATTTTCTGATTGTAGTATATCTTACTTTGATTAGCCAAAGATATGCAATTAATAAAATCTTATTACACTTTAATTTATGTTTATAAAAAATAGTGTTTTTTAAAACTGAAGTTGCCTGTTTTGTATAATTTGCACATTTGAAAATTTTTCATATTAAAATGAAGTATAATATTTTATTTTTTTTTTAAGTTAAAGTCCCTATCTTGGGAGTTGCGATGTTTTTATTCAAGTATATTAGGACACGGCATGCCAC
>CAJVQA010005499.1:0-16077 GCA_910591915.1 Cetraspora pellucida | reverse complement strand
ATTAGTCATTAGTTGCTAGAACCTTTCAGTTGCTTAGTAACTAATTAGTTATTTAGTTACTTAGTCACTTAGCTGCTTAGTCACTTAGTAATTAGTTACTTAGTAATTATTAGTCATTAGTTGCTAGAACCTTCTGATTGCTTAGTAACTAATTAGTTACTTAGTTACTTAGTCACTTAGTTGCTTAATGCTTAGTCACTTAGTTATTTAATTACTTAGTTGCTTAGTCACTTAGCCACTTAGCTCATAGCTATATATAAACTCTGCTAAATTCTTCAAGTGCAATTAAGCAACAAACACTTCTCTTCTCTTTAATATTGTAAACACATCTTGGAATTCTTTAAAAACAAAAACATAAGGATAGCTTTTCTTGTTATTACTTTAATAAACAGCTTTTGATTATAAATGGTATTGATACTCTTTCTCTAAGTTAATTCCTACAGGCAAGATTTATTCTCTCTTAGTAAAATAAAGTAAAATTATTAGTATTGTATTACCTTTTTCAAACTGCCTCAGAGAAGGGTATAATTTTTTAACAAATGTCTAACAGAAGCTATACTTTTCTCTTGGACATTGCATATACTTATAAGAATTCCTTATGCCATATCATTATTATAGTGTAAAATTAAGAAGGCTTTTACTTATAACACTGTATTGACTTTTTTAACTAAAAAAAAAATAATAATATTACATCTCTTCTAAGCTCTAACAATAATTATACCTCTCAACAAATATAGCAAATTATACATTACAAAAGATCATATATAAACTATACATATTTATGTTTATGTAAAATAACAGATCAATTACATTTATGTCTTAATATCTGTTCACCAATTGGACAAGTTATTAGAAAATCAATATATAGTTAACACTCTGAATTAATTATAGCATTTATTTCATTTTTCCTTATACAAACTTTATTTATTTGTTGTATAATCTGTTTATCAATTCTAATTTAATAGTTTGCATATGCTTGTTTTTGTTTTACTATTTCATATTTTTGTATAATGTAAACAAATCTATATATAGAGTCTAGTAGCAATTGGCATAATGGAAATTGGTTTTAATTGATTAGCATTTATGATTTATATGTAGACATTATACTAAACTAAAAACTGTCATATAATGTATCTCAATAAATTGACCAATAAAATTATAATTTAATATTATATGTCTTGGCTAAAGAAGTATTGCCATGAAGCATAGCAGGCTTTCATTCTAATTGGCTAATTTTTGTAGATCATCTGATAACATTACAAATCTAATTGGCTAATAAAAAACAAGCTCAAAGTAAAAAATTTTTAGAAATTATTAGACAAAACAACATTTTTAAACTATAAGTTGAATTTACAATTACAATTTTTAACCTATTGAACTTTATAGTTATTATCAAATGCATATTTGGTTAGATTTAATAAAAAAAAATTTTTAAATACATATATAAATAATTTTTAGTAACAAGATCACTTTATAACTAATATATTATTTTATTTAATAAAGAGATAAAGAATGAATAGTGTAAGTAAATTAAAAAGAGCTGTCAACTATTAATAAAGTTAATACATGCATATAGCAGTATAAAAACAAAAAAACCCAATTATAGAACATAACATATAATTGTACAAATTCTAAGTATATTCTATATTTAATCTAATATATTATAAATAACTTTTAAAAACTTAATCGAATAATCTATATTAAGAAAAAAATATTGAATAAATGAACTGTAAATATTGTTGTTTGAATTACTATTTTCAAGTTTTTTTTAAAAAAACTTAATACTTATTAGTCATGATATAAATTATCTTGTTGATTGCTGAATTACCTTAATCTATAAGACAAAACGTGCATACTGTTTTTAACTTCTAGATTAATTAACCTTTTCTTAGATTAATTTGATATATTATAGAGTATAAAGTGTAGTTTTAGAATTTATATGCCATATTCTTGAACAATTTGTTTTTATAGCTGCTAATTCATTTGAAGTTAGCTGTTATATGCTATATAATATATGAAGATACATTTGTAATTAACCAATTAGAATTAATGTCTGCTATGCTCTGTCATAAAGGACACTTGAGGCCTTTCACAATCTATACCAGTTTTTGATTTATGCTCTCAGATATACTATATAGCAAAAGGTATACTATATAAGAGTCTTGTGCAAAGTTATATTATAAATCAATTTGTTTATATTATGTTTATAAATTTCTGCTTAGTAGTATATCAGATCTTTTAGCAAATATACAGATAATAGATCTGATAACATATCTAATATAAATCAAGGGAGTATCAGTAATATAAATTAGGTCTGCATAGTAGGTGCAGCACATATAGATTTAAATTTGTGCTTTCTGTATATATAGTATGCATATAATTTTTTTTTGTAATTTTTTTGAGTTTGTGCCAATAAAATTTTTTTGAATTTATAATACTAAGAGGTACTATTAATGAGAAGCACTGTTATAAGAAGTACTATATAAGGTAAAATACAGTATATAAATTGTATAAAATTTATTGGCTCATATTGTTATATATGCTTAGCTTAAAGAAATACTATATTTTATACAAGAATAAGGATTATAATCTGCATATTTTTTTTAGTTTATTCATTTATCTGTTACATTTATCAGTACTATATTACATGTTCCACCTATATTTATTTGCTATAGTATTTTTATTATATATCAAATCATTATATATATGATTATTATACATAGGGTCTTTATGCATAATTTGTTATAATAGCATTAATTTTAAAAGTATATTGAATTTAATGATAAATAGTTTTACAGTTGCATAAAGGTAAGATCTAAAAAATAGAAAGTTAATATATTAGTAACTATGATTTGTATAAAAAAGCATATAAAAAGATCTTGTAAAGGCAGATTTGCCTTATATACTTCAGAAAATAAAACAATATCAAAAATTTAATAAAACTGAAAAAAGGTCTTAAAAAAATCTTGGCCTCTGTTCTGTTCATAATTGCCAAATAGAACCAAATCAATATCACAAAATTACAAAATATGCTTTAAAAAAAGCAAAAGAAAAAGGCATGTTTGATTAATATAATTATTTAGAAGTTGAAAAGCAATTATACTATTCTTATTACTTAGAAATTGTCAAGCCTGATTGTTATAATAAGTCATTAATTAGCATTAATAAGCAAAATAATATAGTCATTAAAAAACCATTATTATTTAGTAAAAAGATTATATTAATAACTAAAGTGTTATATGAAAAACAAAAAAAAAAATAACATACTAGAATTAAATTCAGATCAATTTAGAAAATGCTTGAAGATGCTGAGCCACAATTGGTAGAATTCTTTAATAAGCTATACAATGTATTTATTTCTGAAAGATGATCATTTTATAATAGAAAAGAAGATAAAAAAAATAGTTAATATATGTTATTTAATTGCGATAATACATAATAGGCTTATAAATAACCATCTGTTAAAAATCAGATTATATTTAGTAGCATCAAGTGCATTTTGTGATGCAATTGATGCAATGCATAAGATGGGTATTACAGTTTGTTACAAAACTGTTAAAAGCTATAGAAAAAGGTTGTTGCTGCATATCCAGAAAACATTTGAAAATATTTGCTAAGAAAGTAAGTATATTTTTTTTTTTAAAAAAAAAAATTCACCTGAATTCATTTCAAATAAACTAGTTCGATTAATTTAATCTATAAAAGTATAATTCTGTACTCTTATATTTATTTTGTGAGGAACTTATATACACTTTACTTAGGCTATAATACTTTAAAAGTGTAGACATAATGCCATAACTTGTAATTATATTGAGTTATAGCAAAAATGCTGTAACTCAATATAATTACAAATTATGGCATTATATCTACATTTCTAAACTACTTTTAACCAAAATCCTATAACTATAGTATGCAATTATCCTAAATGTATTAATTAAAATTTTATATTAAATAAACAGTTTTTTTGTATTCAATATTGATAATTACTATAATATACATGAAATAAGACATTCTAATACTATAACTCTTTCTGATTTAATTCATTTTGCAACATGTATAAATAAAAAAATTACACAATTTGCACTAGTTTTAATAATCTATAATGGTAATTCAGTTCATAATTCTGCCAATATCAATGCATTCTTAATTTGCCTATATCTAATTAAGTAGTATTATAGAATTTTTGACTATTTATATATATATATAAAATTAGTAAACTATTTTACAAAAAATAGAGCTTATTGATTTTGATAAAATTGACTTTTAACTGTTTATTGCTATAATGATATTATAAAAAAAAAGAAAAAAAAAAACTATAGAAGAAGTGTAATTAGTTGATTTTAGAGAAAGCTAGCTTTATTTCTTAAATGATTATTTAAATGTACTAAAAAATATTTTTTTAGTTAAAGATATTGAATGTACAAATAATTATATAATGCCTATTATTGCTAACTGGCCTGGGCAACTTTTTATACAAAAGACATTAACCAACTTGCATTAACAAAATAAAAATATATTACTATTTATAAATATCTTTAAATCTATATTAGGTCTGCTTTACTTTTCATTGAATAGTCAGAAGCAAGTTTTAAAAGTTTATTATTCTTTTTTTAAATTGCTTTTTCATAAAGTTTTTGAAAAGTGCAAAAAGACTCTTGCAAAAAAACTATAATTATAAAGAATAAATATTTTTTTAGAACTTGCTTACCAAAAATAAATAAAAATAAAAATAAAAATATTAGAAAAATTTAGAACTTTCTGTAAATACATAGAGTATAGAATGTTAGTTGATCTTCTAAGTAATGTAATTTCAACAATCTTAGATGTATATGCAGTCCTCTTTAGTTCAGGCTCTTTCAATGAATATATTGAAATGGTTTTCTGAATATGAACCTTTGCATTGTATTAAAAATAAAAAAACTACAATAAGGCATTTTTAGTATTCTTGTTGGACATCTTTTATTGGCAAGAAAAAGAACATCTAATATTAGAAGTAATTAAGATGTTTTTAGTAAATTTTAATAATTATTTTATTGAAAACTTACATAATAAAATATGAGCAAATATGTCTTCTAGCAATAGTATTGAAACTATTATTAAACAGGCTTGTATGTTAGATAAAAAAAAATTAAAATTATCTTTAATAAATAAATAAATAAAATAAAATAAAATAAATAAGAGAACTTACACTTATTATATAAATATAGTCCTTATTTAAAGCCAGTTATTTGACAATTACAAATTCTAAAATAATCAATTATTTGACAATTGCAAACTCTAAAATAACTAATTGTATAAAGTTTATATTTTGATTACTTAAAACTTGTAATTGTCAAATAATGGATTCTAAAAGGGCTATATTTATGTAATAAGTGGAGTCTTCTAACAAAATAAAATAAAAATAAAAAATAATAATAATCTAATTAGTATAATAATAAATTAATAGATATAAACAAGAAATCATTATTTAAAGAAATGTTTTATATAAAAAAAAGATATTTATATATGCTTTTCAATTTAGAGTATTTGGCAAATAAAACATCAATATTCTTGCTAGATTATTTTCACAAAATATTTTAGCATATAAAGATAATTGATAGTATAACAGATAGTTTATAAAAACAAATTAAAAAAAAAAGTTTTAATATACAAGCTTGTTATTTTAAATGAAGAAGTCAACATCATATTCCTATTTACAGGTTATAGTATGAGAGATCCTTCTTTACAAAGTCTTTGTGTTAATTGCCATAATTTATTGAATGAAAAGGATAGTAATGTTGTTCTGATCTGCAGTTATAGTTTTTATCAGGACTGTTATTATAAATTAGAATATGAATGCTGATACTATAAACAGTACTATAAGAATAGAATATATAAAAATGTTAATTCATTTCTAAAAAGACTTGAAAAAAGAGTTAATACAATTATTGAAGATAATGGAATTAAAAAATCCCAGAATTCAAATAATTTAGAAGATATAAAAGAGCAAAAAGTTGCTCAAGAAAATAATGTAATAAATTTACAATATGTATTAAAGAATATAAGTAAATAGTAACAAAATAAAATATAGTGCACTTTATTAGTTTTATTACCTCTTATAAGCTATAAAAGTTAAAGTAACTACCATAGTGTTCATATTTTGCCTTCTTTTATGTATAAGTCAACTACCCTTACATACTTGATCCTACTTAATCTAAATGTTTTAAAAGATCCATTAGGGTATGAAAAACATATTTAATAAAAAAAATTTTTTTGTTACATAAGTAACTGAAAATCTTGTATATTACAATAAAAATTCTATATGGATTTATGATACATTAATCAATCATGTTCAATCTAATGATCAAAATCAATAGCTAATTAAAACTAATTTCCATTATGCTGTAGCAATTCCTCACTGTTGTTGTTTTCAAAAAAAATTTTTTTAAGTTTTTTTTCTTTTCTTTATAGCTATGCTATTAGTTTTGCAACACACTTTTTTTTACTTTTTATTGCTTTTTATATTGCTGTTTCTTTTTATTTAATGCTACTTAAGGTGTTTCCTATTACTAATTTTACAGAAATCTTTTTTTTTCTTTTAGCTGTTATGTGTCTAAGTGATCATTGAGAAGAGTTCTATTCTTAACTATATCTAAATTTTTTGTTTTAAAAAAAAAACTAAGTTTATTTAAAAACTTTATATTATGAATATGCATTAGGTTTTCTTCAACCTGTTTTAACTAAAAATTAATTTAAAATAATTAACTATAGCATTTATTAAAAAATAGAAAGTGTAATGTTATATTAAAGGAAATATACAACTCTTTTTGCTAATTCTCATAACCAAAATCAGAACAAAAAGAAAATTATAGAAATTACAAAAGCCAGCAAGCAAAAGCACAGTTGTTAACTAAGCAAAGTTAAAGCTAGTAAGAAATTAGATATAGTTTGTTAAAATAGTAGACCAAGTTAATAGCAATATAGTAGTCACTTTTGACTTTTAGAAGAAATTTTACTTTTTGTTGAAAATTTTTAATGAAAAAAAGAAAAACACAAAAACTCTGTACTGCAGATTACACATATGACATATAAAACAAGCTAGACTAAACAGTAAACATAACAAAACAAATAAACAGATGCACAATCTTGCAGATAAATAAATAAACACATGTTAAATATATATAGTAAAGATATAAAAATAATGCAAAGAAGTGTGATACAAAAAGTTCAACCAGTATCTACAAAAATTGACTGATGCAAGAAATTAGAAAAGTATTGTAACATGTTTAATAAATCTGACAGAATACAAAAAGAATTATTAAATAGTTATAAATCAAGAGTTTTAAGAAAAAATAAGGAATTGGTCAGACTAGTTAGCACTGAGTCAGTCTTAGTCTGTATATTTAGAAACTTAATTGAAGTATATAATTACTATAAGTATATATGAATAAAAGACAGCAAGAAACCAAAGAAGAATAGTATAGAGCAATTAAATGAAGACAAAATGAATAAAGAGATATTACTAGAGCAAGAATATGGATGCATGGATTATAGTATGCTAAAAAAGCAAGTAGAGAAGAGTCCAGTAAAGAAAAATAAAGAAGAGAAAGAAAGTAAAACAAAGGAAAATAATCAGCAGAAGAATATAACTAGTAATATAAAGACAAATGAGAAGTATAAAACAGACAAAGAAAAATTAAAACACAAAGAAAAAAAAACCTGAAGTAACTATAAATATTAAATAAATGTAAAAAGAACAAATAAAAAAACAAAATTATACAAATGAGACAATAAGAATGTATAAAGATAATAAGTTAAAAAACGATATCTATACAATGTAAGACATTTTAGTAGAAGTAAGACCAGCATATGTAAGAAAATGATTTCAATTTTATAGTAAAATTAGGTTTATTCAATAGAAAAGTTGTAGTAATAATAAAGCAACAACATTTGCTGTTGAGTTTAGAAATAAGAATAGAAAATCAATAATTAATCAGGCATAGTCAGTGTATTTTAAGAAAGGCAAAACTTGTAGAGTTATTCTAGGTATTTTGATAAAAGAGATATTAGAAAGTAGAGCATTATATAAGGCAATAATTATAAATATTCTAACAACAGCAATAGAGATATTATTATTAAAACAACTAAAAGCAATAAAGGTGAAGGCAGTCTATATTTTAGTAAATAGAAATAAAAACCAATGAAAACTGCATTAGTCTACTTTAAGACAGAAGAAAACTTAATAATGGCTACTAATAAAGAACTGTACTATTACAACACAAGATTAGAGTAATGTAATAAAAGAGTATTTAAGAACATTAAAATTAAAAGAAAAGAAAACAAAAATGTAAAAGAACATTTTGTAAATAGAAGTTCACAGTATGGAAAACACTTGAAAAGTCAAGAAAACATTAAGAATAAAAAGAGTAATAAAGAAAACTAGTAGAAAAAAGATAAAAAAATTAATTAAGATATAATGATAATATGTAGACAAAAACAGTTTATATTAAAGAGTTAAAAAGTAAGCTACAATATGTTCTTAACAGAATATTAAAAAGACTAGATGATATTGAAGAAAAACAATTAGAGAGCTTATTCTCAAATCATTTCTAAAAGTTGTTATAGACATTCTTTAAGAGAAAGTAACCACTTTGTCAAATATAGAGTCAAAGAGCATTAGTGAGAAGTTTGCATATAGTGTAAGCAGATATGACAAAAATGAAAAGAGTATAACAAGTGTTAAGATAGCATGTCACAATATAAATAGAATAAAACATAACAAAATCAAACTAATAACAATAGTTAAGTAAGCAAAAGAAGAAAAAGTTAATAATTTGAGATTAGTAAAAACAAATAGCAATAGTAAAGAACTGAAATACAGTTTAAAGAACAATTATTATAAAGGGGTTTGGTTATAAAATAAAAGTACAAAGAAGAAAGAATTAGGTGTTAGGTTATTAGTGAGCCAAAAATAAAAGAAACATATGAGAGAAATCTGTAGATTTAATAAATATTTAATCAGAGCAAAGTTCTATTTTAAGCAGCTAAAAATAACAATAATAATGATATATATTCTTTCAAGTAACAAGAAAAAAACAAGAAAATTACAACAAAGAATAGTAAATATGTATATGAAGAAAGCAAGTAACTCACAGTTTATAGTTATGAATAATTTTAATTATATAGTAGACAGCAAACTAGATAAGATAAATAGTAGTAAAAATAATTGTATCAGATTGCTTCTACTATATAAATGGCTGATAAGACAGAGATTTGATGATATATACAAAATTTACAACCCAGAATTAAGAGGTTACACTTGGGCAGAATAAGATATACAAATGAGAATTGACAAAATATGAGTTTTAGAAGATTTATAACTAGGATTAGAACAGACAGAAATAATTGATATAGAATTTATAACATCAAATAACTATAACATTGTTAGTGCAATATTAATGTTTAAATACTTGATTCAAACATATAGTGTAGCAGAAATAAAGAAAAAAGAATTAATAAGAACAATTTATTTGTATGATAAGATGATAAAAGAAAATTAGAAAGATTATCAAATAGATTTTAAGAATTACTTATCTAAGAATAGAACACTTAAAGTATTTAAAAAAGTTGAATATAGTACTAATATAAACAAAGTTTGAGATATAATATTCTATACAATAAAAGATGCAGTGAATAGAAATATACTGAAAAAAAAGATAATTTAAAAAAATAGTAACATTAAAAGAAAAAAGAGAATAATAATGCTGTACAAAAAAATAGTAGCACTAAGTAAGCTACTACAGAAGGCTAAGAAGTTGGTTAAGAGAGAAGAAACTGAACTAAACTTGAAAAAAATCAATATAAAGGTAGATAAGATAAACATGAAATATGATCTAGAAATAGGTGATATAAAAGAAGACAGAATAGCAAATCTTGAAGAATAATATCAGTTAATGAAAAAGCAATAGTAGGCATTAAAAATAGCAAAAAGAGTTGAAAAAACCAAGCATACAAGAAATGAAATCAATACTGTAATAAATAGAAGATTTAAGAGAATTGATAAAAAAATAGGAAGAATACTTACTAGTATTCTAGACAAACTATATAACAAAATTAGAATCAATCAAGTATTAAAATGGAAAGAAGATAAATGCTTATTAATTAGTGAACCAAATGCAGTATTAGAGCAGATGAAAGAACCTTTTAGTAAGTAGTTAAAACAGAGAAACATCATTAAAAATAAAAAAGTAATAAAAGAGTTTTATAAGTCACTTGCAGAAGTCAGAGAAGAGTGATACAAGGAGTTAAAAGCAGAAATAACAATTGAAGAATAAATAGAAGTAATAGAAAAAACTAAAAATAAAACAGCATCAGACATGTCAAATATTGGATACAGACTAATTAAGAGCACAAGTAGTAAAATACAAGAAGTTTTTAAAAAAGTTGTAAATATATATTTGAAGCTAAAAAAGATATCATAAAAGTAGAAGTTAGTACAAATATATCCAATCACAAAGAGTGAGGATTGGATTTACAAGCTTTGTAATGTTAGACCAATTGCACTATTAGAAACATTTAGGAAATGTTTAACCAAGATGGTAGCAAAAAGAATGTCTAGTATAATAAAAGAAAAAAAAATACTCAAGAATTCAAACTTTGCTAGTCTATTTAAAAAATCAATAAAAGAAGCAATTTACATTGTAAAAATGATATGAAAGAAAATAATAAAAAGTTGTAGTTGCTGATATAAGACATGAAGAAAGCATACAATTCAGTATTAATGAAATTACTTTAATTAGCATTACAGAGAATTAAGCTGCCAGTTGAAATAGTAAGATTTGTTATTAAGTTATATAGCAGAAGAGAAGTTGGTATTATAACAGAGTTTGAATTGACAAAGACATTTGTTACTAGAGATGAGATTGAGCAAGAAGAGATGATTTCACTATTAGTCTAGAGGATATTTTATGACCTGTTATTAAGAAGGGTTTAAGATGATCAGCAGTTAGGATATGAAATCAAAATGTATAAAATGCTGGACTTGTAGATGAATAGAGTTAAACTTAAAAAGGCAAGGCAAGCTGTAGTAGCATATGCTAATGATACAATTTGGATAGCAAAAAGTAGAAAAGAGATACAAGAAATCATCTAAATTTCACAAAGGTTTTTTAAATTCAATAATATTCAAATTAATAGTTCTAAGTCAAAATTGTTGGTATTTAATTCAAGTATAAAAAGAGAAAAGAAGTCTGTTTTAATAAATAATTTTCAACTACAGGTTGAAGAGAAGCATACATTAATGAGAATTCTAAGAATATAGTTAAGTATAGAAATAAATAAAAGTTTAGTTATTAAAAAGGTGAAAAGAATCATATAATAGTTTATATGAAGCTTACAATTTAAGAAGTTAACTATTAGTCAGTTAATATATATTAATAATATATATATAATACTAAAATTAATATATATGTTACAAACTACAAAGACATCTAAAATATAATAAAAACCAACTCTTTCTATAAATCATTTATACTAAAACTAAGAAAAAACATTTAATTATTTCTCAATTTTCTACTAAATAAATCTTACTTAACTCCTTAAGTAAAGTTGTTCAACACACTTTTCTTCTCCTAGGCAACTATGTTTTAAGTTTCAAAAACATCTAGCTGTTGAGAAAAGTTTAAAAAATTAAGAATTTGGTTTTTGTTCATTTTTATAAAATTTTACTAATTAAACATATCTTCTTATATATTTAAAAATTGTTTAGCTCATTAAAATAGATATTTTAATATATAATTTATTTAAAACAGACCAAAACTTACAGAGATATAAGCAAAAAATGAAAACAAAAACTTACTCTTTGCAAGTTTTTCATTGACATTTTAAAAAATCTTGTAGTGGTGTCTTGGAAATTTCATTTTTCTGGTACCCATTAGAATTTTTTAAACACCCAATAAGCTTATTTGAAGCTCACACATCTTTCCAAACTCTTCTAACTAGTCTAGAAACTTCTAAATCAAACAAATTTTTTTATAAAACATACTTAAAAATTTATTTTTAGAACAAAATGCTAACCTTAACAACAGTTGCATCTGATACTATTGATCTCAACTATTTTTACCAAAAGTGTCCTAAAAACTTTGGTATTGATATTCTTGAAGATGCAACTAATACATCACACCCCATTTCTGCAAATAAGCAACCAAATAATTGTTCAACTACAGAACTTAGAGAAAGAACAAAAAATTGTTATTATTTTAAAGCATCTAAATCTAATTCTATTATTACATACTTTGATGATAAGTTCCACATTCACTTTATCTCAACTACCAACCAAACTTACAAACAACATGAAATCATTCCTATTAATAAAAAAAACCAAAGATAAAAAATTTTTAGCAAACAATATCACAAACTCTACTGAATTTATAAAAAATGTCTCAAAATCATTTTAAAAACGTACTATTTATCTATCATTTGCAAATTACAGAATTGAAACTGCTTTACTGAAGCATAAGTTAGATCATTTTAAATGAACAATTTTTATTATAAAATTACTATGATACATTTTTTCAATGTAAACCATTTGGTATCTAACACCCCAAACTATGTTTCATGATAAACCGTGAAATAACTATTACAAACCTATCAAGACGAATAAAACATCAGTAAGAGTAACATCAAATTGCCTGCCTCGTTATTAGAAAAGTTTTAAAATACCAAAATTTTGTTATGGAGATTAGTCAATATGAGTTACTTCAAAAACGTTTCTATATAATAACAATTTCAAATCACGCAGTTTTGTACGTATTAACTTTGTTTATTATTACATACATAATAAAAATTATAAATTAATAATAAAATTTTATTGATTAATTTTAGATGGTATCGATCAGAATTACCTTATCGAGATGTTACTAAATAATATATATAACGCAATTAACGTGAGTTATTATCAAAAAAAAAACTTCAAAACTGTTAAACATTACCCCAAGTTCTACGGTCCATGGGACATTGTCCACGGCTGCCTTCCGTTTGAAGCCATCTTAGTAAACAATGCATATGAAACACGTGTGTACATTCACCCCATACTATAAATTATATTAGTACATTTTTAATTATCATGACAAAAATCAATAAATGTAAAAAAAAGCGTCATTCTTAACTGAGTGGACAATCGTCTCCTGGAGTTTTGCAAGTAGGGCAGCAACCGTCAAAGTGAACACGACAAATGCCACAAACTTCTTCATTAGGTACATCCCATCGCCAAACCGCTACACCATTCCAACTGAAGCAAATAGACGATATATAAATGATGTCACTAAAGGCATATTCTTCAGGATTCAATCTAAAATTGAAAAATACCATTTGATTTTTACTTTCATGGCTTATTGCTGAAACGTAAAATGGTCTTTTTGGTGTGAAAATATTCTGAGTTAAATCTATCATCTTGTACTACTATGTGGTGTCATATAGTTGATCAACCAATCAAATTATGTTACAAATTGAAATCTTTAACGCCTTAGTTTTAAGAATTTGGTGCTTATAAAGAGATTGTGCCTATATAGAGGTTAAATTTTATGTGTTATATGATTTATAAGCAAATGTGACTATAGAGGAGGTGACTAGAGAGAGGTCTAACTGTACTCGTTTGCTTTTAAGACAAAATTAAAACGATATTTCTCAGCGCATATTCTAAGTTACGCTGCTTAGACTATGCGCTCTGAGCTGTGCTGCTCAGGCTATGCGCTCAAATTTTTCGCTTCTCGAACAAATGTTGATTATATATCAAAAAACCCCCCATTATTTTAACCATACAGTTACTGAAACGGGGGCTATTCTTCAAGTGATCTGATTGGTTGGCATAATTCATATGTATAGTACTGGACACTCATTTTATTGTTTACATTTTCTACGTATTCAGAATTTAACATTTATTAGCATTAATTCGAGTTAGCTGTTAAAATTAAGAACAGGATTTGTTATTATATTAGGTTAGAAAGAGCACTTGGCTTGTTAACATTAACTCCTATCCCCTCTTCGTGATTTTATCCAATTAGATCGAAAGATCAGGTGAAATCTTTAGGAAATCCCCTATCGATACAAAATCACATATGCACTGATTTTTGGAATTTATATTAGGGATTGTTTTTTTTAAACCAAAATCGGTACAGATTATGGTTATCACATCAATACTAACCAACGTTAATCAAAACTAGGTCAGACATCATATGAATGACAACCTCAATTATTATTATTACGTAGTATCATTTGAATTACCACACATTAAAAGATATTTCTACGTATTAAAAGTAAATATTCAAAAAGCACATATGTAATAACTATATAATATCACGACACAGGATTAGATGTAATAGTATAACTCAAAATTTGGCTTATAACAAAAAAAAAAGTTCCTTGCAAAATCTTGTTATATGCAGTACCCTTCTAACGTCGTCCTAATGGCCAATGAAATTTAGTGCAGATCATCACGGGACTGCGAAGTTTTTATGTGAAATTTAAGTATCGATAATTTAAGCACCACCAATCATTAAGATGAAAAGCGACAAAAGTGCAATAGAACAAACTCATTCAAAGAAAAGACCACATAATTACCTAGATGAAGTCGAAGGGGCTTCGTTTTTTACAAGTTTCGAGAGCGATCAAGATTCTGATGATTCTGGCGATTCTTATAGTTCTAGTTATTCTATAGACGAGGAAAATAATGATTCTCAAACTTCAAATACGAATTCTGGCAGTATTTCGGCTTTATTGATATCTTTGTCAACGCCCGCAATCTCTTCAGATCATTCAAAAGCAAATGACGACACTTGTTCTGTATGCCCTATATGCTTACATAATTTCCAAGATAGGAGCTATCTAGACCCTTGTTATCATTCTTTCTGTGTCTCTTGTATCCACAGGTGGCTGTCCATTTCTCCTAAATGTCCACTCTGCAAAAGTAAAATTGAATTTATAGTTCATGATATTAATGAGTCCAACGGTACATTTCGAAAGTTTTATGTGGGCGATTCTAGAAACTACAATGAAATTCATCGAAAAAAACTAAAACGTAAAAAATGGATTATGGAAATTTCAAATGAACAATTTCATAATGGAAATTCGGAATCCAAAGAACAATTGCTATCTTCTGAAAAAGTAATAGATCGTATAAAAATTTATAATGAAAATCTTTTGGCAAAACATGTACCTCAATGTACAAGACATTCTCATAATCTTAATCATGACCGGATTCGACCTTTTATTTCGCGCGATTTGAAAGCTATCCTTTCAGATACTCATGATCAGATAATTGAAGAATATGTTCAATCAGTAGTAATGTCGTATTATAAACAATTGAGACTTAAAGGTGAGATTATTGAAAAATTGAAGCCATGGTTAGGTGGGTCAACGGAAAAATTCTTAAATGAGACATTCATGTTCGTTGAAAGTTGCTTGAAGATTGATCAGTGGGACAAACTAGTGACGTATGAGTAAATTACAATTGGCATTAAGGACAGTAGATTCTTAATTAGTCGGTGCCTTATTATAAACCTTTTCGATACGTACGTATTCTCCTTAATAATCTAATACTAATTCTTTCTCTAAGTGTAACAATAGTATTCTACCTTCATACAGTCGTATAATCAACCTATCAAAATTGTAAAAAAGGAAAATAAGTAATGCCATTTATACAAGGAATTAATGATACATATAAGCCGGTAGGGTTTCTCTTTGTGGATCATACCAATGCATGCATCGCACTCTCCTATGTATTTATATATCGCAATTTCGATTTGATTAATTTTGTGAAAAAATCTTGAGTTACCAATAAGTAAATTATCATTTATCAGTTAATTGTTATGTTTTAGAATTTGTAAGTTAAATTTGCATATCGTATTTTCGCGCAGGAGTGTAATTTCGAATTTTGACTCCGAACATTACTGACCAATCAGAATAAATGCCCGTGCCTCATAACCTTACCATATGTATACGGATCTCAAAAATCATAAATCCATCCTTGGATACGTATCATTTCATCGACAATCGCTTCGCCGAACACCCCATCGCACAGAGCGATGGTTAATATTTAACGAT
>CAJVQA010005498.1:0-16078 GCA_910591915.1 Cetraspora pellucida | reverse complement strand
ACAGATCTTTAATAATGCTATTGTAAAAACTAGCTTGAGAAAATAAATACTAAGGTCATAGTATTTAGATAAGCAAAAACCTTTAGGTTAGAAGTCTCAAAGATACTACTAACTATGGCATTAAAATGAACTAGAGAAAAAGAATATTAGACTAATCTAATATATTGATAGACTGGTTATAGTTCTATATAAACTATTTGGATTAGAAATTTGATAAAAAGACAAAGATATACTAAAATACTAAAGTTATGCTATAAAGTAGATACTGAAGTTCAAATAAACTCTACAAGAATATAATAGTTAAATAATATAACTCTTATTGCAAGTATTAGTTTTATTATAGTAATATCTAAGTCAGTTATAAAAATGAGTACAAAAGGCTCTGAAAGGTTTATCTTAAGAATAAAATAGTCCTAAGGTTAAGATAATAATCTGGGTATCTGGATATAACTCAATGATATTAATATAGATTACAGATTTAGAAGGTTTAAAATAAAACATCTAAGCAGAAATGTTAAGTATAACAATTAGTAAGGAACCTTTAGGTAAACTTCTTAAATAAATAATATAAAAAAGTTACACATGTAGTTAATTGTATACTCTTTTGTAGTAGTTTATAGAATCTTATTATTAAAAAAGTTATTAATAAAAATCAAAAGACTAAAGAGATCACTTTTTTTTTTAAAAAAAAAAACAATGTATGAAATACAAATAGCAATTACAAATTACAAAAAGAAAAAAAACAAAAAACAAAAAAAATACTAAGGTTTGATTTTAAATAATTGATTTATATTGTAATAAAATTTACTAAAAACTAGCAAGCTGTAGTAATTTTAAATGCACAAATACCAAGTAGAAGATCTTTTATTTAAAGGAAAATAAAATAAATAAAAATAACTAAAAAATAAAAAATAAATATTTAAAAATAGAATTTAAATTCAATAGCCTCCTAGATACTATAAGGATTTTTATGATAGGTTGGTTGTAGGAAAGATTTGATCTATTGTTCTTTTTGTATTGATCAGACTTAACAAATAGTTTACTCTTTACAAGGATTATCTGTGCTAGACTTAGAAGTATTCTAAGACATTATAAGAAGTGATTAGCAACAGATAATCAAACTGTTCTAAGCTATATATGGCTTTTTAAATTCCAATAATATAAAACTAGTAGTTTACTAATGCTTGATATATTAAAAAAGAGAGTGCCAGACTTGTATAATTCAGATATATGTAAAAAATGTAACATAGAGAAAGAACCATCAAGAGATTAGTTAGTTGTAAAGAATATAAAAAGTATTGGAATAATATTGAAAAGTTAACATATTGGTTAGTTTGAAAAAAGTTTGACAAGTTAGACAAAAACAAGTTTACAAGACTTAACTTAAAAAGAATATTAGTTAGTAAAACTAAAATAGATAAAATTAAATATAAAGAGGCATGCATATATAACTTAGCAGTTGAGAATATGTTTAAGAGATTGTATGCTAAACAAGTTTCATATAAAGATGTAAAGCAGAGTATTAGATTATATGTTAAAATTGTAGAAGAGATGTTCAAAAAAGAAATTTAGTAATGAAGATGTAAAACAATAGTCAAATAGGAAGAAGAGAGTAGAATAACATTAAAATTAAAATAAAGAAGAGTCAAAGCAGTTGAAAATGAAAAATATTGTATGAAGAAAGTTAAAAATAAATAAGTATCATTAAATAAGGTCAGAATGAAGAAAAACAAAGAAAAAAAAGTAAAACATAAGCAATTGTTTATGAAAAGTGTTAATAAAATAATACAAAATAGAAATAATTCATTTTGATTCAGTTTTTAACAAGGCTAACAAAGTTTTCCAATTTAAAAATAGGTTGATGCAACAAGTCATATTTAAGTGCAGTTTTTGTATTTGGATAATGCTAGGCTTGCAATTTCAAAAGTGAATTACTAAAAATAAATAATATTTCAATTAGTAAAATTTTGTATTAAAACTTTAACAAGGCTGTTAAAGAAAAAAAAATTTAAAATAAAAAAATTATAAAACAAATACTAATATTGAAGTATCTAAATAAATAAAAATTTTTGAATAAAAAATATTACTAATTAGGTTGCTAAAATGAACTAGAAAAAAAGAATATTAAATCAATTTGATATATTGATAAACTGGTTATAATTTTATATAAGTTATCTGAATTAAGAGTTTAAAAAACAAGTAAGAGTATATTAAAGTATGTTATAAAGTAAATGCTAAAGTTTAAATAAACTTTACAAAAACATAGCAGTTAAATAACATAACTCTAATTACAAATATTGATTTTGCTATAATGATATCTAGATTAGTTGTAAAAATAAATACAAAAAACTCTGAAAGGTTTATCTTAAAGATAAAATAGTTCTAAAGTTAAGGTAATGACTTAAATATAACTTAGTAATATTAATATAGTTTCAGATTTAAAAGGTTTAAAATGAAACATCCAAGCAAAGATATTAGATATAACAATTAATAAAAAACCTTTGGGCAGACTTCTTAAATAGGTAATATAGAAAAGTTACATGTAATCAATTGTATACTTTTTTGTAATAGTTTATATCAAAAAAGTCATTAATAAAAGTCAAAAAATCAAAAAAATCATTTTTAAAAAAAATTAAAAAATTAAAAAAATTATTATATTAAAAATATTTTATCTTTTTTCTATTGACTCATCTTTATATATTAATTTAAATAAATATAAAAATTAATTTAATAATTATAAAAATAACCAATTATATATATAATATATATATATACTATAAATACATACATATACAGTATATATATATTGATACATATTTCAATTCTAATTATAAAGTTTTTAACAAAGATTTTTACAATAGATAACCGGTAATAATCATAATTGCCTTTATTAGGATCAGAATGTAGTTTTTAGAGATTCTAAACATTTTTACTTAATATATCTGACCCCTGTTTTTTAGCCCGTTTTTGAAATATTGCGCCCTGGTAATTATCACCACCAATTAAGGTTAATTTTTGCAAAATTTAATATGTATAACCCAAACTATTTATAACCCTAGAGTTTCGTATTACAATTTATATACAGTACATATATATTATGTGAATTCGTAAATCAATAAATTAGCATATACCCGTGTATAAATACTATCGCTATGTGTAAACTACTAACTATCATAAAAAAAAAGAATGATTTAATTTTTAATAAACTTGACCAATCGAGATTTTCTCAAAAGCTAAAAAAAACCAAACATGGCATATTGCAAGAGTATCAGTATTACGTACGTACGTATTAATTTCTTTTTCTTTTTTTTTTTTTACAAATGTTTAAAAATGGTTTATTGCGTATACGTATACCGAATAATTTATCAAAAAAGTTTAAATTAAAATATATAGTTTGATATTTATTTTATTTAATTTTAATAAGTAGTTCAATACGTATAAATTTTTATAATCTACAAACTTTTTAATAATGTTAAAAGGCCTTAAACCGTGTGCACCATGCAGTACTACTGTAAAATTAAAGTTCAATTCTGAATTACGATATCTTTGCCACTTAACAAATTTTTGTATCTGAAGAGATTTGATATTTCATAAGGATATATTTGATATTTGAAATCTTTAGGCTCTCGCTATTGCTATGCGTAATTACTGTAAGTGTGGCCAGATCTGACCAATACCACGTGATTAGTGCCTTTTTTGACAGGATTTACGCTAACGTAATATGTTACTCCAAATTACAAAATTAGATATATTGTTTTTTTTATAATAAAAAAAAATTTTTTATATAACGAAAAAGTAGATCTATTAGCGTTAGTGTAAAAAAAAAAGTAAATAAATATATATACTTATATTTATACAAATTCAACAATTTCATAGAAATGGTGTATATTCTTTCTTAAAATAATACAATTAAATTTATATTGTATGCAATACAAGCCACAAATTGTGTTGAAAAACGGTATAATCACGTGTTATTATCGCGAAGTTTCAGTTCCTAGACTTTTTTTTCAAGCTCGGGACCTAAATGCTAGTGCACGTTACACGGACACGTGGAAACCCCAATGAGATTGCCTCTTTACGATGTAAAGTGATTATTAAGTATCCTATTATTCAATCAAACCATAATAAGCCCCTTATAAACAATATCGCATGAAATCAAGACAAACCTTTAAAATAGATCTTTATATCAACCAAATCAAGAAAAAATTTTTTTTTCTATCGCCATAATTTTGAATTGTTACTTGGTTACCCAAATAAATCAGATTGTTAAACTTTTTTGGTATGAAATTTTACCACAGCCGACTTGAATCTAATAAGACACGAAAAAATTTTTTTTTTTTCTAAAAAATTCAAAAATCTGTCCAATAAGAATTGCTAACCATTCTTATATTATTATTATATTATATATATCATGAATTCTTATTGGACTGTAAATGGTTTAGCCTACTTAAAATATTAATATTACAACAACTTAAAATATATTTACCATAAGAAATTTCTTTTTGAATTTTAAATGTTTTAAATCTTATCATTATATTTTTTTAGGGGCTGGCAAAAAAGAAATTGAAAAATTCGCCGATCAATGATAGGCCGTGTTCATGTACACGTGATAATCATCAATATGCCGTGGATTAAAAATAATATGAACTCGTTTTTTTAAATTCTCCGAGATTATCGTTCCTTTAAATCGCAATAAATTGACACCGATTTTCATTTTACATCTCGAAAGAAAAAAAAAACTTTATTTCTTTAGATCTCAAAAAAAAAAAAAAAAAAAAAAAAAAGGACTAGTATAAGCTTTTAGTTTTTATATAACACACATATATAGTTAAATAAACGCATAATATTTTAAATCAATTCATAACGTAATTGTTTTTTTCTGAATAAAAAGAAAAATGGCATGCATATATTTTTTTTGACAAAAAAAAAACCATATATACGAATTTTAGCCCTTTTGTTCATCTTTTTGTGCCATAATAATCATAATAATAAAAGGAAGAAAAGAGAGAGAAATAAAGTTATCATTTATGATTTATGATAACGATTAGATAGTTTATATGTATGAAAAAATTGTAATAATAATAATTGTAATAATTATAACGATAATAAAGTTTAAATCATTATGAATAAGCAGAGAAACAAAATACAAAAATGCATAAAAGGAATTTAAATTGCATAAAGTATAATGGGCATAATAATAATAAAGAAATTCGATGAATGATCATCGTTTGAACTAGCAAAGAAATTCAATTCATTCAACGAATTGCGTAAAAAAAAAAATAAGAAATAAAAGAGGATAACTATATTTGATATGTATATCATTAGATACATGTTTACTAATTGCAACATATAAAATTACAATGGAAGAAGTTTTTTTGGTTTGTTTTTTTTTAGTTTGGCGCTAATTACAAAAGATACATTTTAATATTGTTTATAAAGAGAAAGAGGATGTGTCTCGGATGTCTATGATTTTGTATGAATTTTTTGATGACGACGAAGGTTACTGACAACAGAGAAATGACGGCCACATCCCTCAACCGGGCATTTAAAGGCTGAATAATATAAGCAGGAAAACATCAGTATGCTGATTATATGCATAAGTAAAAGCGAAAGTAGTGCGTCGAATATAAATTTTATTAAGAAAAAATTTTTTTTTATAAAAAAAACCAAACAAGACCTACGTTTCTCACCCGTGTGACTATAAGTATGAGTTTGCAAGGAACTTGGACGGGTGAATCTCTTTTGACAAATATTACATTTATATCTCTTCGGAGTAGAGGAAACCGTCTTTGAACTAAAAGTAGTCATCATTGTTTGGGGAGCAGGGACTGGTGGAGGTCGGTTTTGGTTTTGATGAAATTGAGGTGGCGTAGTGCGTGTAACGTTTCCGTTTTGGTTTTGCATAGGATTTATAGATGCTGAATAGTCATGGGGAGTAGGTGGCATTGTGTTACCAAAAGTTGGTGGCATTCCATTATAATTCGCAGGCGGTTGACCATAGTAGTCAATTTGTTGAGTTGTATTAGATCCGGATGGCAACTTCATTGATGGGTCTGTGAAAAATAGAAGGTTCAAAGTAGAGGGTTCAATAGAGGGTTATAATAAGATTTAATTGATTTTGAAGAATACTTACCGAATGAAAAAGGTGCAGCTCCAGGAGTCTCAGATGCAGAAGAGCCAGTTTCAATTGCACTGCGATTCATTTGAGAATTATCAGAAATAATTGATCGGTTATGGTGGTCACTGGAATCGTTAGAAGCCATTCTAGTTGAAGGAAGACCGATAGAAGCGTCCAAAGGAGGCGAAGGATAGGTAGTCGGATTATATATGTACTCGGATTGAAATTGCTGCTGGAGAGGAAATTGAGGAAAATAAGCGAGCTGTACTCCGACTTGTTGCTGTTGATGCAAAGGAACGAAGGAAATAGGATTAGTGAAAGTGTTTATAATTTCCGAAGTTTGGTAATGTTGTACTCGCTGGTGTAATTGTTTTTGTTGATGTTGAATAATGGGGGGATTGCAAATGGATTCTAAAGATGGTGAGTCGAAAAAAATCGTGGGTGTTGTCATTATGTGAAAAACTCTAATATTGTAAAAGGTAAAACTAATATTGTAAAACTAATAATAACAATTAATAAAATAATATAATAAATAAAAACTAATAAAATAATATAATAAATAAAAACTAATAAAATATTTTTAAATTATTTTTAAATTATTATAATAAAACATTAATAAGTAAAGACTAATAATAAGTAAAAAGTAAAAATTAATAATAATATTATAAAGTCTATATGATATAATTCACAAGGTAAAAGAAAATTTTTCGTTATTTGAATTCAAAAAAAAAAAAAAACAAATTTTTTTTGATAAAAAATAAGTAGATGAACATAGGAATAAAAAACAAGGCATGTTTTATATTATTAAGGTCATTAATCAACTAAAAGTTGAACTAAATCTTAAAACATTAGAGAAAGGAATTGAAAAAAGAAAGATTTTTTCCCATGTGCAATCAGCACTAAAGTTGTATAAATACTATTACCTTGAATTTATATTTGAGTCTAATTAGACGACATAAAAATAACAACTAGCTGTAACCTCTAATTCAGAGTCCGAATAACTGGTATTTATATACAAAGTCAATCAAGTCCAGAAATGGTAAATGACGCATATATGCGTGTGTTCGTTCGGTTGAATGTATATATGCGGGTTTTTTTGATATATTATAAATAATATAGTCGATATAATCGATAAAGTAGTGATTAGCTTTGTAAAATGAAATTTAATTTTCATATAATAAAAAAGTTTTGCCAATCCTTGTCTCACCTAGACACGAAAGTAATAATAAAATAAAATTTCTTGTGACGTAAGCAAAATGCAACCTAATTATGCTTCAACGCGCAGACACTTTAGAAGACAACTGGCATAAAGATAAATATCACGAGGAAATGATTGTCTTAAAGTTAGGCAGCACAGATGAGTGCGGTGGAAAGCATGAGTGAACGGATCCTTGATAATCATACCTCTATTAATTTTTTTTTATTTTTTTATATATATATATATTTTTGTTTGTTAACGGAGAAAAAAAATCAACAATAGCGTAAACAAAAACAAGTTTTCATCCATTAAATCGACGAAATTATAATTCTTGGAAACACAAGGAATGATTAGGACATACGAAAAATGGTAAGAGATTTAGTAAAAGTTGCACAACATGGCATTTAACTGGTTGGTGCAGGTTCTGTGCTGGGAACGCACATTACTTTTTAATAGACAAGATCAAACCAAATTTTTTTTTTTTCGAATGATATATTAAAACTAAGATCGCTAGAATTGACGCCTTAAATATCATTTTTAGCTCACTATATAAAATATTATGCAAATTATGCAACACAATAATAAGTTATATAATGTAAGTACAATAGCTGATAAGATCTGAGATAACCAAAATAAAAGATTTTTTCAACCCGATATGCATTTATAGCGGAGCATTCTTCAAAAAAAGTCTTTAACTCATACTAATAAGGAATTCTAGGTGACACGGCTTTGTGTAAATTGAGAAATCAAATGTTTAAAACTTGCTCATTATTTACATTGCATAATTCTATCCTATATTGATAAACCTTCTCCGTCGGTCACGTGAAATTTACTTTTTTTTATTAGATATAAATACTTGAAAAGGACAAACGTCCGCAAATTTCAAGGGACGGATCTAAATATAGATAAAATATGGATAAAATATAGATAAAATATAGATGGGTCTAGACAACAATCTAATGTCAAACTAATTCAGGAATTCTGTAAGTAACGAAAATTCAAACGGAGAGGACAAAGATAAATATGATGGCGTAACCAATATGCAAAAGGGACGCGATCAGCATAGCGGGCTTTAAATCTGATTGGATGATCAACCGAAATGTTACACAATATGTTCTACACATTAGCGTAACGTTTCTCATTCACAAAAACGGAACCGCAGCCACGAGCAGGGGTTATAGTAGAATAAAAATGTTTCATATTTTTAATTTTTTTTTTCGGGCTATGGCTTAGATTTGGGTTGTTAGATGTCATAGTAATTTATTTATTAATATCAATTTAATTTCATACGTATTAAACATTTAATCGTTACGGTAAGAATCGTTACAGTAATTAGTTTCGTAAATTGAATAATTTCGATTGACCAATGATATTTTGGCAATATCACGGGATGATCTACAAAAATTAGCCAATTGGAATGAAAGCCCACTATGCTGACGCGATCTGTAATCTTGTTATACTATTCTTCGCAGAATATTTAAAAGATTATGTAGATAAAAGGATTCCCAAATTAGAAATTATCAAGTGATAAATTGTGTTGTACCGCGACTTGGCTGACGCAAACAGAAAAGACGGAGTTGTCCGATTGTGTATTTAGTGATGTAAAAGGTAAGGCTGTAGTAATTATTAAGGTTTATCGTGAATGAGAGTGATATAAACATTCTTAGTGTTAGGTTGTACTTGCCATAAGCTTGTTGCTTTCTGGTCTTCTCTATTAGACAATATTTGTAATATTTATAATATTTACAATATTTATAATATTACGAGTTTTAATTAAAAAATAAAATATACACAATTCTCTTTCGGTCTCTAATCATGCACATACTACAATCACCGTAATTGGATCACAAAACGTCAATAGGCTTATTTAAGTTTTATTTTTGCTATTGGCCGATATTTAGCCGAGTTGTGTTATATTAGCTTCGCTACATTAATCAATCAAGTTACGATTTATATCAATTTATATAATAAATGTGGAAATAAAGTCCTGCAAATTTAATTACTACATTTACTTCTGAACACATTGATTATTCAAGAACGATTTGTTTTTTTTTTATGGTTAATTTACTTGTGAATTATCTTGTGAACTATTCTTGTTAATGTGTCTGAACCAATTCTCATAAACGCTAGCTGATCAAAATATTAACAATTTTACCAAACGATTTTAGAAATACTTTTTCCGTTATGTATCGTCCTGTTATTTGCCGATTGTTGCTATTACCATCTTTCTCAAGGTCTTTCTTTTTTAAACTTAGGCGGAAAAATCATATATGCGCAATGATCTCGTTATTTGGCTCCTATTTGCGCATTTACATACCTGTACTGTTACGCGTACATACTTGAATTTAGAAAACCTAATATCTTGCATGTCGTGCTGCGTCACTCGCATATATTGACAATAAATATTTGGAATCTATTTTGGGATAGTGCCTTTTTATAAGGAAATGATGAACATCCGATGACGTAAGCAGATGTCCCAATAAAAATAGTACGATAATTCAATATGACTTTGTCAAGTTTAAAGCACAGATTTCTTCTGTTACTTAACGCCATATCTTACTAAAATATTTATATGTCACAAGGCATCAAATTTTAATTCTAAAAGTTCTTTTAATCATTTGTTAAAAACCGGATTACAATAGATAAAAAAAAAAATCATTCGTTTTTTTCATTTTATTCATTTGTGTGGACCGGAAATTATTTATTACATCACATGCTCTTACTTTTCAATTCTATCGTATTTACCTTTATAAAGTTTAATTGAAACAAACCGTGACTTGGATCAAGAACCGCTCTAGGGGTCTCATTTAGTTTATATGATGCTTTATGATTGGTCCAACTTTTTTTGCTTGTGTTCATACTATCTTTGTTATATTAACATATGAACAAAACTGACGCAATTGTACATAATAAATATTCATACATGTATTTTCTCACATTTAAATGCATACATGCTTTTTACGTTTAACTATAGAATTGTATTAATTAACATAATTAATATATTTAACTTTTCTTGTATAATTGTTTCATTGTTTCCTTAATCATTTCAGCTTATAATCTTATACAATTTATATAATATGCAATTTATATTATATAATATACAATTTATATAATATGCAATTTATATAATATGCAATTTATATAACATGCAATTCATATAATATGCAATTTATATAATATATACAATTTATATATAATATACAATTTATATAATGTATCAATCTTTCATACTCTTTCACATGCACTATTGCATGCTCTGACTGGATGCGGATTAGGTAAACAAAAAGGAATGAGAACAAATCGTATTTAATAACCCTAACGCTTGTTAACACTTGTTAACACTTGTTAATGCTTGTTAATTTCAAATAAAATTCGGTTAATTGCGCTTGTTCGCTCGTGTATAATTCAGTATAATTCATTAATTATTTAATATATTATGATAGCTGTTTAATAATGACTTTAAATTTTTGTGTAATACAGTAATATCAATAATATAAATAAATCGCACTCTGCCTATCGCTATCTGCAAAAAATAAATGAATTTCCAAATCAGGTAAATTTATCATATTAATATTGACACAATAATTGATAATAGAAGTATCCCATTATAAATAATTTATTATCAGTTATGTACTTTGATTTAAAACTTAAAGATCTTATTTCTTTGAATGGTCGAATAAACGTTAAAAATATTCATACTAAAAAGAACAAAAATCCTTGATCTACCCCCGCGTTTCTATAATTTATTCATTTATACATATTTGGTTATCTTTCCCCCGTTTTTAGGGAATTTTTCCGCTGTGTGGGAAGCGACTATCATTCATGTGTATTATAGAAATTTATATTATGATTTAAATTTTTGATAGAAAATTTAATACCGATACTACTTGATGAATGCTTAATAATATTTTATAGTCTTCCAATTTGCTAAAATTCGGTTGATCATTCAATACTGATTTGGTATTACGTACGGAAATATTATACGTAGAACGAATAAAGATCGTCTTGTTCAGACAAAAATTATTTGTTAACAATTATTTAACATTGTGATTCTTTAATTTTATTGATCATTTGCTCATACAAAATTTATCATTTAGTTAATTAGTTCTTGTGACCTGGCTGGGGCTTTGTGAATCTTTGAAAACTTTTTTTTCATTCATCATGAAAATTTCCGGGTAAACTTTTTAAACACAAAAAAAAAAATTATATAAGCATTTGTATACATAATTTTTATTAAAGAATATATATGGTTTTATTAAAAAATTAAAAGCTGATTGGTAGTTATTTTAAGACTTATATATTATAATAATCAATTAATGATCTTTATAACAATCAGAATTATTTAATAATTCGAAAATCTTTTCAAAATGAATTGTCCGGGAGCGTAATAAACATGATTTATATTATACAGTTATATGTGATAATTTTGATACGTATATTTTATTTGCTGGCCATTGTTATTAAAATGTGGATTTTTTAGTAATTATTAAATTTCATATTCATCAATTTTAAATTATAGCATTACAATACATATAAATATATATTTTTGATTTTGGCGGCACTCATTTCCGGTTAATAATTTTCCTACGTAACAGTTAAAGTTGCCCTGATTTAGAGTTAGGATTGCCTGATTTAGAATTAGTGTTGGAAATAATTAAGGATTAAATCATTTAACCGCATAAAAAAATTAAACTGTGCTCTAATACATATGTTGATCTGAACGACTCCAGTTATAGTATATTTATTATATAGGTCATGACACATGTAATAAATTTATTATAACTGGGTTAGTTCGGGTTGTTCAGATCAACCCATTAAGAGTACTAATTAACATGGTCAAAACTGCTAAACTATTAAAAAACATTTAGAAAGTTCTAATCTCTAAATAGAACTAGGTATTGGAAAATGCATGTAAACTATATTATACTAAGTAAAAATAATCTTTAGAATTTGAAAACCTTTTCTACAAAACATTTGGACAATGTTACAATTTGTCCAAGTAATTCAATTGAACATAATACAGTAGCTTTCAAAAAAATATATCATCTAAATAAAAAATTTGAAATGTAAATATTTTGTAATTCAGAAGCTGTTGCAATATAAAAAATTATTATTAGAATTATTTTGTTGAATGTATTAAAATACGTATATGAATTTTTTTATACAATTAAAAAAATATTGATTATTTGTTATTTGCAAACTTTATAATAAAACCAAAATATTTGAATATATAATTGTTTATTATTTAATATAACTTAGTTTTGCTTTTAATATATTATCAACACAAGTTGATATAAATTTTTTTGTTTTTTATAATGCCAAATTGTAACTTGTACTTTATTTAGCTTTTTGCATTACTATTATATATAGTTACATTACATTTGTGCTACTAGAAACTATCTTGCTTCTAGACATCCAATATAACATTATATTTACACTTTTTTGTATATATATTTTGTAATCTTTACTATATATTACAACATTATTACTAAACTACTAGAAAGGTTAATTTTATTTTACTAACTTTATTTGACTATCTATATAGTATCTAAGTTTATATCTGCTATATATATTTATATAATTATTTTGACAACTACTTGTAATTAGAATATATCATTAAACTGCTATACAAATAAGAATATTTTCAAACTTAATATAATATTCTAATATTAGAAATACTGTTTTTTATAATTATATCTATATATTTTACTTATATGTTTTATCTAATCTTGTTTTTTTATTTTTAATTTAACTATATTTAGTAATACCTTGTTTTTTATATTTTATATTTTTTTGTTACTATATTATTTTTAAATTAGTTTTATTTAAATATATCTAATTTTTATAATCTCTTATTTTTATTATATCTGTTATTATTTTTTTAAGATTTTTTAATGAAGTGTGGCAACTTAGTAAAGTAAATAAGTTGTTAACCTCCAAGTAGTAGGTTATAAGTTCAAACCTATCAATAGTAAAAATTTGAATAATTACTTATATAATATATAGATAATATTATAACAACAGCATTTTGTTAATTAGTTAGAATAAAATATCTGTAATTATAGTTGCATTAATATGACTAACAAGGATTTATAACTGGATCTTAAAAATCAAAATCCTGAAATTCATAATACTGACAATAAAATCCTGACATTAAAAAATCTTGACAAGTTAAAATATTGATATTTCCAAAATTCTAACATTAAAAATTCTGAAGTTCCTTTTTTCTGTAAAATAAAAATCCTGACATCTATAATTCTGAAAAACTTGAAAATAAGATTCAAAATCCTGAAGACCCATAAACTGACAGTTCAAAATTCTGAAAACTCATAAACTAACAGTTCCAAAATTCCAAAAACCTATAAACTGACAGTTCCAAAATCCTGCAAGTCTATAATCCCAATATCCAAAATTATGAAGACTCATAAACTGACAGTTCCAAAATCTAGACATGCTAATAGCTATTCAGAGTTAAGTATTTGAAAGTAAGATATTTATATTAATGATTTAATTAGACAATTTAATGATAATAAATCACCTTTATGCTTATGCATTATTTAAGTTATTAAGTTGATTAATCAATTTGCCAGTATAATATTTCAAATATTTAGAGAATTAAGTATTTATATTATGTATTACTTCTTAATTTACATCGATTATTAATCAACACCTGTCATTTTTCAAATTCAACTGATTGATAAATAGCCCAGGTCAATTCTTAATGCAGATCATATTATAATCAATGATAGCTTATTAATGATACCAATGATAAATAAATAAATTTTGAAAAATATTTTTTACTATGTATATATTTTTTCTTTTTCTATTAATGAATTTATATTATTATTCTTCTCTGATCTGTGAGACTTTAACTGAATATTGGAAACATACATGAATGAAAAAAAAATCAAATGAAAAAAAAATTAAATAAAAATAAAATTAAATGAAAAAAAAATCAAATGAAAAAAAAATTAAACGAAGTTTGATGGATAGAAAATGTCGCAATGAATGTCTTAAGATATTAAAAAATCTCACCAAGCAAAATATTACACATCCAATTTATAATATTCAGAAACGTCAAACTTATAATTTTTAACACTTGAGTCATACAATTTATATTATGTAAGAATGACCTAAGAACACTTAACACATACATTTCCAAAGTAAATAAAAATTTTGAATTTTAATTAAAATTTTACTGAAACTAACATTATATGGTATTCCTCTAGAGAGGGTTAGAAAAAAAATCTTTACTGATATAATTTGAATTGAAGTAACTATGCAAATAATAATAGTTCAAGTCGAAAAACTTATTCAAATTCTTGCAATTGCTGACAAATAAATTGCAGTACTAAATCTTGCTCTTGTAGAAAGAAAAATTCATCATATACAAGGCAAACATTTTTAGTTCCATTATTAGATTTTCATAAACTTGAATATTTTTGGTTAAATATTATACATACAAATATTTCTGCTAATTTTTTTTTTATACTGACTAAAAAAAGATGTATGACATTTTTCAATTGAAAAATGACATGTGTCAATTAATAATTGACAGAATTTAAAAATAATGCATAACATTTATAGGTAAAATATTTATATTAATAATTTTAATTAAACAATTTAATGAGAATAAATAATCTTTATGCTCATGCAATATTTGAAAGTTATTAAGTTAATTAATTAATTTCCTAGTATAATATTCAGGCATTTAAAGAGCTAAGTATTTAGAGGTAATGTATTTATATTAATGATTTAATTAGATAATTTAATGATAATAAATTATCTTTATGCTCATGCATTATTTGAAAGTTATTAAGTTAATTAATCAATTTCTTAGTAAAATATTTTAGGCATAAGTATTTGGAGGTAAGGTATTTATATTGTTAATTTAATTGGACTATTTAATAGAAAAAAAACATCTTTATGCTCATGCATTATTTGAAAGTTATTAAGTTAATTAATTAATTTCTCAGTAAAATATTTTAGGCGTAAGTATTTGAAGGTAAGGTATTTAAATTATTGATTTAATTGGACAATTTAATGAAAAAAAACATCTTTATGCTCATGCATTATTTGAAAGTTATTTAGTTATTAAGTTAATTAATCAATTTCTCAGATATAATATTTCAAACATTTAGAAAATCAAGTATTTGGAGGTAAGGTATTTATATTAATGATTTAATTAAATAATTTAATGATAATAAATCATCTTTATGCTCATGCATTTAAGAGTTATTAAGTTAATTAATCAATTTCTCAGTAAAATATTTTAGGCATAAGTATTTGGAGGTAAGGTATTTATATTAATAATTTAATTAGATAATTTAATAATAATAAATCATCTTTATGCTCATGCATTATTTGAAAGTTATTTAGTTATTAAGTTAATTAATCAATTTTCAAGTATAATATTTTAGGCATAAGTATTTGGAAGTAATGTATTTATATTAATGATTTAATTATATAATTTAATGATAATAAATCATCTTTATATTTATGCATTATTTGAAAGTTATTAAGTTAATTAATCAATTTTCAAGTATAATATTCAGGAATTTAAAGAGTTAAGTATTTGAAAGTAAGCTATTTATATTAATGATTTTAACTAGACAACAAGGATAATTGTAGCTTATTCTGAATTAAGCTTTTATTAAATAACTTTAGATTATAGAAATTTAGTAAAGGTTGATATAACATCATAGCTGTTATTATTTGTTAAGTTTATATTAGAGAATATGATATGAATATTATATTAAATA
>CAJVQA010005497.1:0-16078 GCA_910591915.1 Cetraspora pellucida | reverse complement strand
AGGCTTGTTGCATGATTCTTCTAAAAGTTCTTTAGTCTTAAAGATAATTAGAACTTAATATAAATTTAAATACATTCTTAGAGACTTAAATACAAATATATACCTTGTTCAATACTCTGTTTAAATAAGCAATCTCAATTTCATAATTATATTGTTCATCATTAATACTATTATCTTTATTTTTATTAGTTGATTCTTGAATTATTTGAATATTTGAAAATTCATGGTTTGAAAATTTACAGTATATGATTCATAATTTGAACTTTCTTGACAAAATACGTTTACCAATTCACCTTCATAAGTTGAAATTAATAGATATGTTCCATTTCTTTGTATCTAAATAAAAATACTATTAATGTCAGATTTTAATATTAAGACATATAAAATTTTTATTGTTACCTTTTTAAAAAACATTGGATCAGGTTTTTCTACAGAATTAACCAAATGTTTATACAAAAAAAACCTGTTTTGAATATATGTAAGATATGTACATATCCATTTGACTGGATCTGTAAAATACTTGTTATTATTATTAGTTTGTGTAATTTTATTTTTATACTCTTTTTATTATTATTTAAACTTTTTATATCATGATACCAATTCATGATTTTCTTCAAGTATGTGAATTTGATATAATTGTCAAATAATAACTTTCTTTATAAGAATATAGCACAAATGATCAAGTTATAATTTATAAAACTTATATAAGTAATCATACTTAATTTGATGCTAATGAGATTCAACAATCATTGTTGTTTTAATATGAATGATTTTTTTATTAGCTGATTGAGACCATAGATTCTATTTTTCTTTAGAATACCATTCTTTTCAAAAATAAATCCATAGTCAAAGCAAGTTGTTATCTTTACAAAATTGTATTATCTTGCTAACATATTCTCTTCAAATTTCATTAGCATTTGTATTAAAAATACCATTAAGTTTGAGTAACAACATATGATGTCTTGAATGATTCTCAACTAATTCAATTACAGATTTTCATAAACTTAAAGAACATAATGCCTATGAATTTGAATTATTTATTAATCTCCAATTTGGATCTATAATAGAATATTCTTGATGTACAATTTTAGGATTATAACTATAATATATATTTGGTTTACTAGAAGCTAATTGTTGTTTTATTACCTGTCATACATGTCAAATGCATAACTGTAAATGAGCTTTAGGCCAAACAGCCCATGCTTATTAATTTTATTATAATCTTTGTCAGTAAGTATAAAAGAAAAAGATTATAAACTACATTCTTTTAAAGCACATATCTATTAAAAAAGAATATTTGTTATGTTTCTGTTTTTTTCTATTGAAATCAAAAGATAACTAAAAAGAAATCCAACATCATTGATTATACCTAAAAATGAATATAATTTATATACTTGATTATTAGTACTATAGGTTACATTGATTGCAATTGTATCTAGCTTATTATGAATTAAACGATTAAATAATAAGATTAAAAATCCAAGAGTTGGTGTAGAAGAATCCAAATTATCTACAATAATCCTTTGGTTAAACTCTTTTAATAAGCATTTAGCTGATATTAAAAGATTAGAATCATGAAAATATATTTTGTGAGATTCTATAAACTACCAGTAATAAGTTTGCAGAATGCTAAAGTTTTCATATCCATTAATACAATTATCTTGAATATTCAATTTTAATTAAATTTAGATTAAATAAAATTTCTATATTGATTAATCCTTTACAATTATATCATTCAAGAAAGGTAAGAATATTCCGTTATTTATTTAATTCAGGATGTTTTGCTTGTTATTTCCTAAGTTCAATCTGACAATTGCAAAAATAAATTAAAAATAATGAGTTTTTTAGGAGGCTTTTATCTCGATAAACCCATAAATAACCATCTCCATCAGAAACAAGAGAAACAATGTGATGACTAATTTCGAATTCAATATTTTCTTTTTGCAATTCTTTATTTTCTAAAATAATATTATGCAAAGACAACAATTCAACATGAAACATTAAATCTAATTCTTGATTCTTACATTTATAAAACTCATTGGTATTATTTAATGAAATTAAAGTGTTATACACAGTTTTGGTAATGTCCAAATAGTTAATTGTCATATCAGATTGTTCTTTATTATTCTTTGAACATGACAATTTAATCTGGTTTTGACATCATAAACACTTTTTTAATTTGTTTCCCTTTTCATTCAAAAAATCCTCACTATTTCAAGTGGTATGATATCCCTTGCAGAAATTGGTTTGTTTGTCTAACATAATTAAAAAAAAACCAATTTATAAAAATTTTTTTTTTTGATTTAAATTCACCTCTAATCAAAAAAAAATTTTCAAATAAATATAAAATCAAATAAGACAAGCAAATATTGTAAAAATTTTGGAACATTTACATTAATTCGCTTTTGCAATAGCAGTAATGATAGTAGAAGAAAATTTTATTTGTTATTATATGGTAACGATAATGAATTTTACAAGGGCACAGACTTTTTTTTGATTTGTAATCAATATTGTCATTAATCAAATCCGAATCACAAAATCACATATAACCGGTAAATCTATCCGGCTACCATTTTTTGCGGGCGACGCTAGGGTCGTTTTTCCGAAACCAAATTTTCAGTTACAATTCGAATCGTCAATTGATGTCCAAATTTTCTAAACTTGACAGATTCAATTTAATTTTACATTATTTATACCGATACAGTTTAAAGCACTTTTTAAAAAAACGAAGACTAATCATAGTAAAGTAAAAAAAAAGAACATATAGAAGGTTTCATTGGAGCTGTAGGACTTCATAGCCAAAAATAAGATCTACTTCTCGTCCGTTTAAAAAAGTTAATATAGTAATAACTTCTCAAACCCCGATAAATCAACTTATTACTATTAGTTTTCGTCTTTTTTAAAAAGTACTCTAAACTGTATAAATAATGTAAAATTAAATTGAATTTAAAAACCCGGCCGGCATCAACATAATTCCGGCCCACACTAACCCTAAAATTCTGCTAGGGGTCATTTTGGACCGGGGTAAAATCGCCATCCAAAAAAGTTTCTCAATAAACGTACAGCCAGAAAGTATTATGATTAATGGTTTTTCTAAGTATTTGGTATATTCCATTGCCTTTTAAAATGAGTATAATCCTCCAATTTATACAATGGCTCAAAATTTTTATTAATACATACTACCAACCATTTGTTACTATTTGGGTTCATTATGTCTTCTTCAAGAATTTTTTGTTGCTGCGTCCTGGATTCAGAATTCTAAAACCTTTTACTCATAAATAATCAGCGTTATAATCTCCGGAAGAGCATTAAAAATAAAATCTACAAGATTTTCTAATGCAATTGCATTCTCTTGACTAGTTTTTATAATTTTTTCGATTTTCATGTTTATTATTAGTGGAAATTTGGTTACGGCAACGTATATTTTTAGAATAGTGTGTTTATCGGATTTTATGTTTTTAACAATCGCTTTTCACTTTGAAGTTAATCTTTAACGTTAATGATGATTTGACAATATCACATGATTTTCGAAACTTTTTTGGGTGGCGATTTTACCCCGGTCGTCATTTTGACGCGTCAAGTTTAACTTGACCTAAAAACCGTAACATATATAATTTGAATTTATAGTAAGTTTAAATTTTAAAAAAATCGGAAATTTAATTAGCAGAATTTATGTTTTGTATACATACAAATTTACAATAACATTAAATCATACTCATCAGAAAAATTTAAAACCTGATTATTTATAATTGATTACAAACAGTTAATAGAAAAAAATTACATTTCCAAAGATTCCTTATAGAATTCTGATTTTTTAGTATCAATTTATATGCTATCGTTATATTTTGTAATTGCCTGATTAAGACACACTAAAAATTTTTACCTTGATTATGTCTGTTCCTTTTCGATATTCGAAGCTATTTTCAAATTCTTTCACCATTTTTTGGTAGCATTTATTTGGTAACATTTTGTACGTATTCTAATACAGTAGTATTAAGCCCTTTAGATTTATAATATTAGGGAAATCCTATCTTAGCCCGGGTTAAGTCACCCAAAATATTAAAAATAATATTAATTTTAGTTACGTTAATGTAATGGCATTATAGTTTATCGGTGACTTTAACCCGGGTAAAATAGAATTTCCAATATAAACCATATTTTTTATAAATATATAATATATATATATATATTAAAAAAATGACTATGTCAAAAAAGTTTGAATTTGAAATATATCAAAAATTCTTTATTATTTATATAGTAATATATAATTACAGAATAATATATGTATCATTTGGGCAACTTATGCATCAAGTCAGCTTAAGAAAATCAATTTTATATTTTGAAGTAATGACACAATGTTGTCATCAAACAACTTTTGAATGAGTTAGAATATTTGAACGTTTTGACAAAAAAAATTAGAAATTAAAAAACGTTCAGAACTAAAAAAATCTACTTATGCATTTTTTTATATGAATTTATCGATTATTCATTATTGAACTTTGGATAATCTTGAATGTTTAAATATGCCATTGAACACATAACGAGCATCTTCGCGTTATGTGCGTTATTTTGGGACGCACATATACGATATTTTGTATAACAAATATGTAGTATTGCATATATATTCAGATTCAGATGTGTCAAATAATATGCAATTTTCAAAAAATTTCAAAATAACGCGCAAATACGGTATACAGAAAAGGGAAATAAGTCCTATAATTAAATTGATTTATAAATCAAAACTTTAAATATGACAAACTACTAAAAATTTATAAGCTTCAAATAAATGCTTTTAATTGTAATAAAAAAACTCTATTTAACAGCTTCTTATAATAAAATAACTACATAATATTGCATATTTGATTTTCCAAATGGTACAATCAATGTTTACAACTTATCTTAAAAATTTTCTAAATTATTTTTTAAATTTAGGAATTTAAAAATTGTATGTTAAAATTACAAAAATTTCATTTAATACATAGGAAATAGCGACTTTAAAAGTATATGCCTGCAATAAAAAAAAAATGCAATCACTTAAATATTATTATTCTATGCAAATAATAAATAGATGCCAAAATTGAAACATAAATCTAAAAAACATTTTTACACGGCAGTCTTATCCGCGTGTGCACCCAAATGTGAAATAATAAATAATCTTCCATCATCTCCAGCAATCCATATTTGCCGATTATTATTACTCAACTTTATACATCTACCAATTAATGGTATTTCAAATTCATGACGTAAGTCTAGACTGTATATATCGAAATAAATTTTTGAATCAATCAGTTATGCGTTTATGTTAATTCAAATTATATTATAATGTATTTAACCGATAAATTTACCTAAGACCATCATAAATACAGATTTTTCCTTTGTTACTTGAGGTAACTATTGAATTATGATCTTGTGATGAAACAAAGTGATTCAATCTTTCATTTATCTCAACAGAATTTAAAAACTTTCCATTTATGCTATATGCATGTAAAAAGTATTCATCCTATTCATGCATGTTCAATACATTATGATTAAAAATATGTGCATTATTATCTAAGTATATAAATCATTATACTTGCATATTGTTCGGTGTATAGTATTATATTCGCATCTCTAGTAATACAAACAAATTCGACACTAGAATCTAACCCTTCTAAAGGACGTAGTGTACGAATATAATTTGCATTCTTTAATGAGTGAACAATGCATGTTCCATCCTTGAAAAAATTAAAAAAAAAATTAATATGATACACATAAATAATATCCAAAATATGAATTTAATGTATAGTTGTTTGGTTACTTTTGATCCGCTTATCAACATATCATGTTCTGCATTAACAACAATACAGGTTATCTAGATTAAGTAATCAGTTAGAACATATGTACAACAATAATTCACGGAGAACTCTATATGTTACCTCATCGTCATGTCCACAGAATGCTTGCAGAGGGGAATGCTCAATGCTTAGAAATTCACTATCATCTGTTAAATTAACTTTCCACGATAACAAGTTCGAACTTCGAGAACCAGTAACAACTATCCTTCCGTCTTCGCTAATAGCTACAGCTGTCACTATATGTGCGTTAGAAGTTAAAGATAATATAAAATACCAAAAACAAATAACATCTGCTCAAGATTAAAAAAGGATATCATCATGTCCGTAGATAGAATCAATAGTTCTACCTGTTTCACTAAGAGTTACTTTGACAGTATTGTCCCAATGACCACAACTAAGAATAACTTTTCCATCTTTACTGCAAGTGAAGCATCTTGGCGTAATAAATGCATCAAAACTAAATGGGCTACTCAATCGACTAGTTTAATAAATAAAGATGGTTAGCGATTTTAAATTTCTTACAATCAAATATTATAAAACACATACGTTTTGTACTGCAAATTAGGATCAACTTCTACTGTAAATGGTATATCCGGAGACATACTTTTATGTATAACTCGATGGTATCCAATAATCCCATTTTCATCAATAGTAACTATTGCTTGTTCATCTTGGAAACTTTCTTTATCTGGTTTTGGCAAATCAACAAAATGTAACTTTCCGCATTTCAATTCAACAACAAATCTCTGTTGGTTGTCATTTGAATTTAATAGATCTTTCTTAAGAAAATCTTTACTAAGGAATCGTGGGGGGTGTGGTTTGGTCATTAATTGTGTTGGCGTCTGTCCGAAATGGTATATTTGTTGTTCGATACTTTTGCGTTCTACTGGGTCTTGGATGCTGTCAATGTTTATGGCGCCTTCATAAGTTAAATAATAGAATACATTATATGCTTTGATTGCTTCTTCTCCAGTTTGTTTGTATCCAAATATTAGATCTAAATTAAGCATTTAATCAGCTAATAATAATGACAATAATAATTATGATAATAGCAATGGTGATATATTGACCTATCCAATTGTGTAAATTCTCAGACACATAATCTGACTCTAAAGCCTCGCGATTAATACGAACAAATTCTTCAGGAGAATTCGCCCATTTTGGCAGACCCACATCATTGAGTTTAGTACCATCTTGTCGTACCTAATACATAATTTATAATTGAAGATAAATGCAATGTGAGGAGACACGATCCAATAAAAAAAATACTCACACCAAGGTTAAATTTATTATAATTCACCAAAAATTCCGGCAAATAAAAAAATTCAGGTATCAACTCTCTAACATCTCCACTTGCATTATTAACAGAATGCCATGTATCTTGAATGGAATGAAATTGACGATCAGCATGATCGAATTTTCCTCCTTGCAAAGAGATATGCACAGATGTGTATGGCTCCATCCTTATTAGATAACATGCTACAGTTGCTGCACTTGAATAATGTGTTCCGTAATGAAACTTTTTTATCCTTCCCGACGGATCATCGAAGCTTTCATATCGTTCAATAATTTGCCGCAATCTCACTGGATTTAATGCTCCAACTGGTTTAGATAAATCACGATAAACTTTAGGATCAGACAAGTCAATTGTTTCAGACTCATAATCGCTAATGATCCATGGAAAAACAAAATACTGTGTTAAATCATTAAAAGATCTTCCCGCCATGCCATTAAGGTGCATAATATATTCAAAGTTTGAGATTTCATGTCTTTGCCAACGTTCAGTCAAGTTCGTTCTTTGAAATATCGTAATTGGTGAACGAGTATCTTGATTCAGCATTGATGGGGGTCTAAGTGAGGTTATTTTTGAAAATAGTCTGGTTCGATCCTTTGGTTCCGGGAAGTTAAAGAAATAATTCGTTTGATCAGTTAGAAATAGTTCAAAAGCACTTCGCCTTAATAAATATTTTCGCATATGTATTTCACGTATATCTGAAATTAGCCATTTTTTATCTCTAAGCATCTCACTATCAACAATAATTGAGCCTTGTTCGATATTATTGAGCTCCTGCAACAGGTTATGTCGATCAACCAAAAAAGAAAGATGTGTAGAAGTGAGCTCAATTCGACCTTTGATAGCAGATAATAGAACGATCAACTCGCATTCAGTCGAAAATAACTTTGTTTCATTAGAAAGGTCCACCGTATCGACAACATTATCCCCTGCTACAATATTCCATTCTTGATCGTCAGATTCTAAACTTTCAGATTCTGAAACCAAAGACGACCCACTAAAACCCCATGCATCAGTCCAAGGTTCTACAGCATCTAATATAGGTGTTGTTCCTCGTCCACATTCTGGGGTGGCAGCCTTTTTGATCCTTTGAATGCTTAAATTTTTCGTTTTGTTAACTGGAATTGCGATGGGTGTTTTATCTCTCTTGGCACTAGCCTCGCGATGTGCATCATAATCGTAATTAATAGTCAATTTACGACGCATTCTTGAATAATTTTCTCTCTTGTCCAATTTCCAATGAACATCGGCTTGATTTCCTAATGACCATACTCCTCGCTCTTGTGTTAATTCATGAAATCTTGACAACCATTTTCGTGAAATTCTTAAGTCTTCATTTTTCTTGTCAACCTCACAACTAGTTAATCGTGCTAATTCCTCCTCTCTATAAGATTTAACAATCGCATTCAATTCTGCGCCAAAAGTATCTTCAAGTTTTGTTGAATTTATTTCCCCCTTTTTAGAACGACTAATAAAAAGATTAACATTCTTTGAAAACCTTTCCGTCATTCTTCGTACCATGGAAAAATTATTTTCATCTGCATTTTTCATGGCGGGCATAATATGACGCTCATGTATAATAATCCAATTACGTGAAGTGACAAATTGTACAAATGCGTGATCATTAAATTTCGTGCCTGACCAAATAGAGTCAATGAATTCTATGGAAGAAAAGTCACCATTTCCAAGATTAACTAAATAGTTGCGGCATTTATGTAATATAAAATAATATGCAAACATTATTCTTTGGTCGTATGCACTATTCATCATTTGTGATGCACTGCGTGGTTGTGATTTAAAAAAAAAGAAAATGCATTAGACTTTATCCAAACACCAAACCATTATAAAAATTTAAATATTAACCCACGTGAATGTGTCATGAACTTCTCCAAGCATCATAAGAATATGTTTTTGAAAGGTATCACAATCATGGCAATAAAAATCCTCTAAATGTTTCTTTTCTACTGTCGAACTTTTGTCTGGAATTTTAACATGCCTTTCTGCAAATCCCATGAGCTCGTCTAGCGCCTTTTCTCGCAATTCTTGTTCTTGTAATGAAATACCTGCAACTAGAGTTCGTAGTACCATGCGACAAACATCACCATTTTGCTATAAGATAATATGAAAAGAAGACAGATGCATATTAGTTACAAATAAGCAATTTCTTAGAAAAAAATATATATTTGTAGTACTAACTATTCCGGTACGATTTGTTGACATATCCATTCTCCAATTTCCTGTCCTATCAATGGTATCAATAATTTCTAGGTACATCGCAGTTAGAACAGGATCTTCTTCCCATGGATTACTAGAACTTTGAAATACCATATCATCATATTTTTGTGAAGAAAACGATGGAAAATTTGATTCTAATTTTTGAATAACTGTATCTTCGAATTTCAATATGTTTAATGTCGGTGGATTAGATTCTAAAATAAAGATTAGACTTAAGTAAATCGGAGAATAGTTTATGGTTAAATAATAGAACATTAAAAACTACCATATGCAGCTATAATTGAAGAAGAACAATTTCCAGTAAGTGTGCCAGTTCTTTGTTCATTATTAACTTGTTTTTGAATTACAGATTGTGTCAAATCTTTGTGATTAAAAAGGATCTCTTCAGCAAATGTTATCAGCCGCATTACATTTTCCTGTGTATTAGATTGTCAATTGAAGAGAAACATGAATGTGGTAGTATGAAAATTTTAAAGAATACACAAAGGCTTACCATTTTTATAATTGCAAATGACGCAGAAAATGAATTATTAATTTCTCGTGTAACGAATGAAAACAGTATAGTTAGAAAAGCTCGAATAGTTTCCATCGAATCAGGTCGATTACTTGTCCAGATAGCTATTATCGTATCCTCAACAATCCGACAAGCATTTTTATCAACTTCAAACAAATTCCATATAACGATGGAGATAAATTCTAGTGCCCAATCTGCAATATCCTTATCACCTTTATCGGAAATAATACCATCTTGTCTGCTATATATTGGAACAAGTCTAATAAGATATTTTTGCCAAAGCCATATTTTATGTAGTTCGACACAAAAGGTAATATTTTGCTTAAACATTAAAATTAAATCCTCAAGGATTCTGCATTGCACAGTCTTCTTTGTATTTTCTGAATCTAGTAATGCAAGAATAGCTACAATAATTCCAAAATTTTTTATTGGCGGTAAAACCAAGGGAGGCATTTCTGAATCATCTCTGTTTGATAATCCTGCAGTACTGAATTGTTCAAGCGACCAATGTAATAGCGCATGATAAACATTAAGTGTTAATGGACCAGCTTCCATTAACCTTATTAAATTTATTATCTCCGTATCCTCAAATCGGAGCTTTTTGACAATCCTCGCTGGTGTCAACGGACAGATGACTAAAAATGTTATTATTTTGATACAATAAAATCGGACATTTTCATCTCGTCGTTTTAAGAGTTCGCAGAGAATTTCGAACCCCCCGTAAGACGAAAAAATGTCTACTATCTCTTTGTCAGATGATTTACTTATAAGCAAGTTAAGAAACAAATTTAAAAGTTCACATATATGTTCATCGTCTTCACTGATCAAAAGACTTCTAAATATACAGAGAGTCTCGTCTTTTGAAATTTTATCTTTGAAATAATCGTTTATTATATTAAATAGTATAGCACGAAGTTCCTTTAATTGAGGAGACTTTAGTCTCGTGGCTCCAGCAGTTGAATGTCTATGTGGAGCAGACAATTCACCTTGTTTGTACCAATACACATTTTGTAGTATATCCAAGAAGAATTGGATTCCAAAATGTTTGCGGCACATTAGTTTTCGGGCATCAATAAAAGTTTTAAGAAAGTCGATACAATATTTTTGAATATCAATAGTCGCATACATCCAAAGACGAAATTCAAAGACAAGAGTTGAATAAACTTCTTGAGCCAAATCCTCGTTGGCACTCAAGGCGCTCGCCAATGCAATCATGCTTTGAAAAGCAGATATGGTAAAATGGCGTGGTCCAACCTGTTGTAATAAAAGACTAACAACTTTTATACCTCGAGATTTAACAATGTGATTTTGGCTTTTTGGATTATTTTGTAATAATGAAGATAAAAGGGCAAAAAATGCTTTACATGGCCCTTCCGATGCAAAAAAATCGTCCTGAGATCCGAATGGCGCTTGAAGACTCACAGAATCCAAATTATCAAATTTCATTATAATTGGGAAAAGGATTTCTACATCTCCTAAACAGTGTATCGCATTTCTTAAACTGAGAGTTGTGCATTTTTCTATATCAAATAAAGTGGCAGTTACAGTCTCTTGGGTTATTAGATTACGAGATGCTAAATTGATACACTTTTGACCAATAGATGCTTTGACATGGAAATTAAAAAGTATCTTAGAGCACAGCGTAGTACCATCAAATAAGTTGGATTTAATCTTAAAGTCTCTCCTCTGCAAAGATTCAAATTGAGATGAATGATTTGGGCCAAGTTCGTATAAGGAACTTATCTGTTCGTCTGTGAGGACGTCATTTAGCATGTACACAGCTGTCATTTGTCCCCGAAAGCAATTATGCAAACCACTATTAAGAACTGAAGATGATGCATTTGAGGAAATATCATCTAAATTTAACAATGGTTGTATGGCCGGAGAGGCACCAATAACACAATAATTAAAAGGCTGAGAATTATAGTCCGCCGGATATTCCAAACGATCTTTGAATTTAATGTTCCCATCAACAACAACTTTCAATTCTGAAGGAGTAGTAGTCCATCCTTTCTTCGTTGGATAATGTACAATGACAATAAAATACCATCTCTTTTGTGTAAATTTGAAATTTGTCATGGTAACAGTTGAGACAATATCGCCTTTCTTACATCGAAAACAGAGGGAATTGTTCTCAAAATAAGCTTCAATTCCATCACCAGCTTCCGTAAAAAACGAAAACAACCGTGGTACATATCCACCATGTTCCATACATCCCTTCGAAGATGTTGCGTCCATCTTGATCCAAGTAAAGAATGAGTAACCATTAACAGGAAACTTTTCAATAGTGGACAATTCTATTCCAGATCCGGTTCCCTTCAAGTAAAAAAAGTTCATTGTATTTTGTTTTTGAGAAATGGAATATAACAATTTCAAAAGAGCACCCTGATACCAAGCCGGATCTTGGTGACTTGTTGCTTCTTCGTTCTTGTTGCAAATCATATTCAAGATTAATTTGACATCAGATACTTTGACAGAATATGAACACACAATTTCCAAAAGCCTCATAGTCCTATCGGCCAAGTCATCAATACGCCAAGCATTTCTAATAACATTCGTCAAAAGCCTGTTCGTTATATTGGATTTAAACATGATCCACTTGTTCATATCACAATACTCTGCGAAGCATATTAGCCTATCCATAACTTGAATCTTGATAGAATCTTCCATTAGTGGCAAATGTTGCAACATTAATTCCAGCACATGGCCGTCCCGCATGAAAAGTACACTGCCATTAGGTTGCCATTCTTCGCTACTAGTTAACAAATTTGTCAGCACTTCGAGGGTCTGTGACTGTGAATGACTACCTTCATTTGTATGTTCTACCTGCGACACCTCAGTTGAGACCACAGTATCTAGTGAAGGCAGGTATAGTTATTAGACGAAACTATGTTTATGAAATGAAGAAAGACGAAACCTAACCTCCAGAAAGACGAAACTGTCGGGACTCCTGCGAATGACGACTTTGCTGAGGATGAAACTCCATGGTGGAAACAAAAGGTTGTATGTAGTTAGTAGGCGAAACCAATAATCTAAAGTGAAATAATCGAAATAATCTTAAATTCTATGTGTATCGGCGTTGACTAATACAGCACCAAGATAGATTTCCGAACACATGACTATTTACCATCAGAATTAAATGCAACATGACACGATCGGGTGTAACCAGGGACAGTGAAAAATATCAGATTTTACCAAGATTGGCCAATCAGAATGCACAATTCGGTGTAACACAATATAACGTGATCAGTTTTGTTGATTGTCTACGTTACCCAATAGTTTAGGTTAGCCAAATTTGTGTTGTCCGGCCCAAATTATACACTTAATTTTGCCCGAAGTGGTATTGTTACACCGCATTAAAAATTGCAAAATATCGACTTCCTGGTCTACGTATAATCACTTCCCCCGGGTGTAACATGCAAATAACTCCCATTAAAAAATTCGAAATTTCATGCCCAAAAGTTTACTATCTGATTGGTCAACTACGAACCTAGTCTAAATGCTAAGTTAAACGAAACTTAACTACTATGATGGTGTTTGGTTATCATCACATGACCATCTTTGTATGCTGGATTTTTCGACTTCGGTCCTTCACTGTCATGAAAATGCAATGTAAAAGATTCGGGAGGGGTTCATGCGCAGGTTCCGCAGAAATTTTCTTTACGCAAGATATTGATTGCCATTACATATCTTGTGCATTTCATTTCATGCGCAGGCTGTGCAACCTGCGCACGAATCCATAATTTGCCAATCTTACGCAAGATAAATCGAAGAGTGTCTTGATCGGTTCTTGAACTATAAACCAAGCCATTATGTACATCGAACAGTACTACGTATTCACTTTGCAGATTTTTCTAGTAAATAAAAATACAGCCGACGTATGTTTTCGATTACAGGTCAGAGCTAAACTATATATAGTAAACGGTGGCACATTTACTGTACCACCGCCTATCGCGATGATCTGAAATACACTTCATGATAATCAAAATCAATGTGAATCAGGACGTTCTTATCGAATTGACAATATTTACCGTTATTATGATTATCGTAAAATGAAAACTAGGATGTCTAAACCTTTATTAGATTAAAATATAAACCCAATTACCTCGTCTTTAAGAAAATTTTTGTGCTACGCATATACTATAAAAATAAATATTATTCTATATTTGGACTTTACGGTTTGGCAATCTATAATTATATGTTGTTTTAGGTTTGTGTACGTAGTGGTAGTGATCCGAATCGTTTGTTCAGTAGTTGAAAAATCAACGATATAGTTGCAACGACCAGCTTGGAATACCAGATCTGTGCCAGACGGAGTTGACAATAGTCCAACGGAGAATCCCAAATAACCATTGTGCCTCTCTGAAGTTTATAAGCTTTTATTCTCAATTGATATCAAAGTTGTCACAATATAACGTGGGTATTTTAGTTACTGCATTGAGTTCAGGATCATTTTTTCTAAAATAAGGTTTACATAGTTTAGATTATTCTGAGTGTTTGGTCTCAAAATTTTAGTTATCGAATTGCATATCGATATTAATTGATCAACGCTAAACCTAAAAAAAAATTTTGAATCTCTACTAAAACATGCAAATTTACAATTTTAATGCTACTTACAATTAACTATAAAGTACCATAGCTACTGACTAAAAGACCCAGGGTCTAATATAAAATACTTGAAAAAAAACTTATAAAATATCCAGAGTATTTTGACTGTTACTGGGTCAAAATTTTGGAATTTTATTATGTTAATAAAAATCCAACATTTACTTTCTTGTTTTTTCTCTTTTCTTTTTTATTTCTTGTTTGTATATTTTACCGTTTTTCTTATATCTTTGTGTTTTTTTATAAGGTTTTTTTTGGTTTTTTTTTACTTTTTTACAAAAAGATGACATCAGATTAGCAATATCTTTATTTTAGATAGTAGTTGAATGAGCTTTTCAGAGACAGTTTTATGATAAAGTTTGATATTTGTATTACCCCAATTGTAGAATTGGCAATGAAGTCAATAGAGTTCAGTAGTTATATAAATAAAGCTTAAAGAATTAATACTTACTGATTTTATTCAAAGTTTTATTAGTTTTGTTTATAACTTTATTGAGTTTTATTGCTAATTCTGTCTAACTGGTATAACAGGTTACTTATAAAAATAATTATAGAATATTTGTACAGTAGATTAAAACTAAATAGTGTTTATTGTATAAAATATTTATTTTAATAAAACATAATAGCAAGAATTATCAAAATAATAAAAATAAATATAATAAATAAATAAATAATTTTTTTAAATATTAAAGTTAAGTTATGCTTTTATTTTTATTTTTTTATTTTTTAAAAAAATTAAAGTTTGTTTTTAAAAAATAATTTTATTCAAGTTATATAAACCTGAAAACCTTTAAGAGTTTTCTTATATAAAAAGTTACAACTAGTTATATATTGTTTTTAATATCTAATTTAAGTAACTATTTATATATTATTATACAAATTCTATAGATAACATGTCTAAGAGTTTATGTATTAGAATTATATACTTATTAGTCAAATAAGTTAACACACTTAAATTTTATATATAAATTTAAAAAAAGTTCTTTATTTTTAATTTACTTTAAAAAATAAATATAAAATTATCTTTAAAATTTTAAATAATAATTTTTTAAAATTTATTACTTCTTTTTACAAAGTTTAAGTAATAGTTTTTTGTAATTCTATATTATTTATTTTTCTAAAAATTGTTATTATTTAGTTATACAAAAGTAGATTATATATAAAAATTTTGTTAATATCTTTTACAACTAAGCTTTTGCTATTAACTCTATATTATTTGAGCTTGTTAGCTTTATTATATCTAAAACTTTAACAATTTCTTTGCTATCTGTATATTTTATTATTTTTGTTTTATAATTACTAATATATTTAAGTAAACTTTGTGTTTTATATATTTTAGATCTTTTTCTAAACTATTTTGCATATCTAATTTTATCTGTTTTTTTTGTTTGTTGTATATATTATTTATTATTAAATTTGTATATATTATATTTGTTTATTTGTTATTTACTCAGAAAATTAATTATATTGTTATAGAACAGATTATTATTATTTTATTATTATTGGTTATTATTATTATTTATTATTATTTTATTATTATTATTATTTAGTATTAGTTATTTCATTATTGTATTATTATTATTATTACTAGTAGTT
>CAJVQA010005496.1:0-16078 GCA_910591915.1 Cetraspora pellucida | reverse complement strand
ACAATTTAAAAAAGTAGATCAGAGCTAAAAAAATGCAAAAACGCAGGCAAATTTGCCTGTGTTGGCCTACAATCTAAAGGATAAAAATTAATTAATTAGTTTTTATAACTCAGTCAAGTCAAAATTTAAAAGTTTATAATAAAATTTTTTTATATGTTTTAATAACTAGGTGGGTTTTTAAAAAAAAATTTCAAAAATTTTATAAAATTTATATATGAAAAATTAAAAAAAAAGCTGACCAGTCAGGTCTGATCAAGAATTTCATATTATAAAAACCAAGATATTAAATTTATATGGCCTAAAGTTAAAATTAAATATAATTTTTGCTTTTAAATTATAAAAACAATATAAATTTTGAAAAAAACAAATTTATTTTTTTTTTAAAAATAATTATTAGTTTAAAAAAATCTTTTATTAAAGTTAATATATTTTTTGTTTTATAATTTTTATAAAATTAAATCTTTTTTTTTTTAACTTTGGTAACCTTGTTATTTATCTATATTAAATATTTAATATATATTTAGTATATACAGTTATGCTTAAATTTTGGTTTAACATCCTCTGACTACTTCAAAAGTGCTCAGAAGCAGTCTGTCATACTAGTTAAAAAATTATCTAAATCCAAGAGCTATACCAAGCTAGACTTTGAGATTATAAAAAAAAAAACCTTACATTATTATTAACAAAATTTCTAATTGATCCTAGCTATAACTCTTGTATTCTATTACTATTTTCTTCTTTTTTTCTTTATTTTCTCTTCTTTCTAGACAAGGTTTTGCTTGTTTGACTTTGCTGCTCTTATTTCTCTTAGTGTACTTGTTTTTGCAAATAGTTGTTTTTGTATTTTCCTTTTTCTTTTAGATCTATTTTTAGTTCTTTTTCTTAAACAACAACTGCTTCATATCATTTCTTCTATATATTTTTATAAAAGCCATTCTATGCTGTATTTACTAATATTTACAAAAAATCTTTTGCTTTTGTCAGTATTTGTATCAGTTCTTAAATCACTTTTGTAGCTTTTCATGAATTAATCCTTTAATTATTTTATATCTACTCTCTTTCTTTTTCTCTTTAGTTCTTTCTTATACAATTTCTTTAAGTTTTCCTTTATCTAAATTCTTTTATAATTCTTCTATTAGTACTAATTATGCCAGGTTGATTGAGGTTTTTTCTATATTTTGTCAATCTTTTTTATAATTGCTACATATTGCTAAATGCTCTTGGTCTTCTTCTTTTTCTTTATTGCACAAAATACAATATAAGCTTGTATAAAGATCTGAACATCACTTTGCTTATATCTTTAGTAAAAGTAATTTTTCACCCAAATACTTGATTAGTGTTCTGATTTGCTTGTTCCTTTTTATACTTATGCATTTTACTCTATTCTGATCTTTAATTTTTTTTCACAAAGATGGCCAATTATGCTCTTCTGTCTTATTGTTTGGTTTTAGCTTTTTTATAACTAATGAAAATTTCTATTCTGCACCTATTTTAATATCAAGAACATTTTTTAAAAATTATCTTATTGAAGCTTCTACTGCATTATCTTTCTAATATATTGAAACATTTCCAATTTGTAGTATTTCTTTGACTATTCTATTTCTATTTTCTAAGCTACTATCTAATTTTGCTAAACTATCTGCTAAATTATTTTATCTATTATCACTATATTCTTTAATTTTAACTAATTCTAGTTACAATTCTTTGAGATTTATAATCTTTATTATGTTTTTTTTTACATTCTAGTTTTTTTCTCTAAGCCATTATTTGTTGGTCTTAATTTTTAGTTCTCTATTTATTTCTGCTATTGTTGTGCACTATCCATGTATACTTTGATTTTATTATTTTTAAATGTAATTAAAAGAACTTCTTAAGTTGTCAACAGTTCTGACTTAGTTGATAATGGTCAGTTTTGCACTCTAAAATAACCTTTATCAATTTTTATTTTTTTTTCTTGTCTACTTATACTTAATCAGCACTCATTTTGTTGTCTCTAATTCTTTCTTCTAGACTAGATCTTTTAAGAGAACCATTTGTATAAAAAACCAAATTTGTGTAGTCTTCTACTTGGTTTTTGTATAATTTGTTATTCAGTTCTTTTTTTAACTCATTGCTTATATTTTCTTTTGAATTAGCTCTTCTTCTTGTATACAGCATACTATTTTTTCAACTTGATTCTTCTTTATTATTGATTTTTCATATTTACAATTCTTTTTTATATTAATCATTTCTTTCTTAATTTCTAATTTTCAATTTTTATCTCTTCTTTTTACCAGGTTTGTCAAAGCTTCTGATATCTTTAATTTGTTATTTTATTTTTTTGCATTTATTTATTTTTTTTCTTTGTTTATCTTACAATCTTTATATTTTTTAAGTACTGGTTTTGAGTCACTTTTCTTTTGCTCTATATTTCAATGCTCTATGAAAATCTTTTCATATTCATTTATAAGAGTTTTTCTAATTACAAGATTTTCTTTTCCTTTTTCTTTTGAACATTTTAGTACAACTCAGTCTTTTCTTCTTTTATCTTCAGATAATTTTGCTAAACTAATCTCCAAGACATTTATGTTTGGTGTTTGTATATTGAAAATTGGCTTTACTTTTTTTGTTTTAATATCTTGAATTATTTCTTTTTCTATTCTTTTAAACCATTTAGTTACTTTTTCTTTACTTGAGCTTTCTCTTAGCACTTTGAATTGCTGTTATGTAATCATTTGATCACTAGTTCTGTTGATCAAGTATTCTGTATAAAAAATATTTAGTTTTTTTAAAGCTAGTGCTGTTTGTACTGTGAACTTTTCCTTAAATACTTCTGCTATTTTTTATTTGTTTTGCTTACAACTATTATTCAAATTATTAAATTTAAAAGTTATTTATATATCTTTTACTTTTAATATTACCTGACATACTAAATTATTTTTCCAAAGCTTATTGCATGTGTTTGGTAAATTTTTATATCAATTATTTTCTGATGCTTCTATGATTGCTAACTCTTGGTTTATTCAAATTTTGATTAACATTTTCTCTGGATCTGATGAGTTTAAATGATTATGTAAGCTCATAATTTGTTTTATCAGTAATTGATTTCACAATAAGTTGTAATTGCCTAGATTTTTGTATAATATTATACTAGTTTCAACTGTTTTTATTATCTCTAACTTATATTTCACTAATCTTAGACTTGAACTTTGTATACTATCTATCATTTTTTTTGAAAACTTGGTTACTTGCAATATATAGTTCTATACACATATTATTTATATATACTACTTGCATAATAGTTATTTTCTTTTCTCTTAATCCTTTTATTGTTGATTGTACCAATTCTTTTGCTTTTGCCTTTATTACTGTTTTTTTTAGTTTGTTGTTTAGCCAAATTCCTAAAAATATTGTTATGTTACTTTTGTCTTCTTTATATATTCATTTATCACTGAGTATAATTTTTTTGTTTTTTTTAGTTTCTTTTAAATTTATAAAATAATTTAAATTTTTTTATTTATTTGTATATTATTGAATTTGAAAAACTCTTCTGTGATTTTGATTGTTTGCTTCATCTGCTTTTTGCTTTCTGCTATTCTGGTTGTATTATCTGTGAATGCTACTGTAGCTTGTTTCTATTTTATTTCTGATATATGATTAAGATTTTGGTTATACAGTAATTTTACTAATACTGTATATCCTAGACTAGTATTTTTTTGTATTCACTCTAATAGCAGATCATAAAATATTCTCTACAAAAGATAACAGAACCTTACTTTGTTCTATTTTATTCTAGATTTGAAATGTCTTGATGTACTCCAATATGTAATAATCTTTGATTTTCTATTTGTAAACAAGTTTAAAATTAGCTTAATTGTTGTTTTTGGTAGTTTAATTCTTTCTATCATCAGTTTTAATGTTGTGAATAATACTGAATCAAATGCCTTTTTCATGTCTTAAAGGACCAACCAGAGCTTTTTATTGTTATCTTTTGCATCTTTTATTATTATATTTATAATATAAACAGGCTCTCTGTTGAATTTCCTGATAGGTCTGCAAAGTTTGGACCTTTCAAGAAATTTTTTTTGTAAAACATGCTTATCAATTTTTTAGTTAGGACTTTTGTTATACATTTGCAAAAGGTTTCAAGTAATGCAATTGGTCTTATATTACTTAAATTGTACTGCCAATTTGTTTTTTTTGATATCAGGTATATTTGTAAGACTTTTTACTTTGTTGGCACTTTTCCTGTTTTAATGCAGATTTTTGCAAATGTTCTAAATAGATCTTGAACTTTGGATTCTGCTGCTTGTATTAATGCATATATAATCTCTGATACTTCTGAAGCTATGTTCTTCTTTAGCTCTGCTAGCATTTTTATCTACTCTTCTTTTGAAATATTCTGATTTACTTTACTGTACCAGTCTGCTTGAATTATTTTTTTTGGCTTGTAAATTTTTTTTTAATTCTTTTCGAATATTTTATATTTGACTTGTCTAGATTTAAATTGGTTTTAATAATATTCTTGCATCTCTTTTAATATCTCTTGTGGCTTTGTAATTAATTGTCTTGTATTATTTTTTTCTTCTTCTTTAAGCAGTTTATCAATTTGGATTTTATATATAGTTTGTTTAAAAGGTTTGCTAGCATTTTTCTTTGCTTTTTATTTATTTTTGCACAACTTCTTTTAATGTTTTTTTTTAATTTTTTTTCTTTTTGAGCCTTTGAATTTCATATGCTCACCTTGTATAAAGAATTTGCTACCAGCCTTTGAGGTCAGATATTAGCTTTTTGAACTATTGTTCTTATACTTTTTCAATATACATATTATGCTACTGGTTTATATATTCAATTTCTTTATTAAGCTCTTCTATATTCTCTTTTAACTATCCTATTTTAATATTCTTTCTTTCTAGACTAATTCATCTTTCTAGTTGTGTAAATGTTGTTTCTAGCTTTGATTCTTTCACCACTTTTTTCTTGTTTGCTATTATGTTTAGAACTTGTCTTTTAGACAATGTTTTCTTTGCTGTCACTTATATTAAATTACTTATAATGTTTTACTACTTGTTTAGTCTTGTATCTTCCTTATTAGACAATCCTTTTACTAAGACCTGCTGCAGTTCTAGTAATGTGATTTTTATTTTAAGTTGTGCTTCAAGTTCATTTCTGTAGTTGTCCTAATTTTCTTTTGTTGTTTTGTCATATAGCAGTACTGTTCTTTAATAATTTTTTTTTTTGATTTCTGCTTTTTTATATATTGCAATAAAATGATTTAAGTCTATTCTTGCTACAATTGCTCTATAATTACTGTTTGTTCAAATATCTATTTCTTGAATTTCTTCATTTAGCAGCCTATTGGCAAGCCATTCTGTGATCTATATATAATCAATTCTTGTTTCTTGTTCTCTGCCTAACCATATGAATTTTTTCTCTTTTAGATTGATTATTCTATAAGTATCTTGAAACTCCTGTCTTGCTAATTATTTAATTAGTAGGTTTTGTTTTTTAGAGTTTTGTTTAGATTTTTGCAATTTATCTAAATCTGTATTTACTATGCAATTTAGATTATCTATTACCACTAATTGAGTTTTTGTTATGCATTTTGTATATTTTTCTACTAGTGTTTTTTGTATAATTAATCTTTTTTCTTTGTTGTTAGGCAGTGCATATATCATGATAACTAAGATTTTTGCTTATTTAAATATAAAATTAACTAAAATATGTATTCACTTATTCTATTCACTTGGTCTAAGTGTTTTTTTCATTGTTTGCTAATTAGAAACTCTATACCTAAATCTTTTTTTTTGCTTGAGTTTGCACTTGTTCAAAAACTTTTATACTCAATGCAGTCTTTTGTTAAAAAATTTTCTTTTCTTACAATAATGTTCATTTTTGCAAGCTCTTTTATATCAATATTGTTGTCTAATGCCTATATATATAATGCTTTCATCTTTTGATTATTACTTTTTAGGCCATTAATATTATATATTATCAAATTTAATTCTATATTGTCCTTAGTATAAATTCTTTTTATAAATATTTTCTCCTTATTTTTTATTATACTTTTTTTCTTTTTTTTGTTTTTTTATATTAAGGTAAGTACTTGCAACTTAGAATTTTATTGATAGTATATTTGACTAATTGTTGTATTACAACCATAGAGGGCAACTATAAAAAAATATACAACTAGCTACTTGTACAACTTTAGTCATTGTCTAATTTAAATAGTCTGTCTGAAAATTCTACACTAACTATTATACCTGAAACCTGCTTATAGATTTCCTATTTAACTACTTTAGTTTCTGTATCCACTCACCTACTTCTGCCTATCAACAACCTTAACTGATGCTAATAAAAAAGTGTCATGGCTACTAAGTCTTTAAAGCAGTTTTTTGGAACCTTTAACCTTATATTAAACTTTTTAAAATCTTTTGTATCTTATTTTTATAACTAATTTAGTATTGCTATGGCTAAGACCAATATTGGCAGTTAGAGCATACTATTAAACTACTATACTCTTGTAGAGTTCACTCCAACCCTAATACTGACTTCACAACATATCCTTACTATTTTGGTATTCAATTCAAGTTCCACCAAGCTGCTATTTCAAATAGTCCAGAAAGGTAGATCAAAATCATATACTTCTAGTTTACATGTTTGCTAACATGTATACTTTTTCTCCAAAATTTAGAAATTCTGATAACCTGATTGGTTTATCTGATCTCTTCTTAAAGACTGACATATTTGACTAGTTTTACAAGTTTTAGTATTATTTCATAAGTTTAGTCTTTACAGTAGCATTATTGAAAGTTCAGATTATCTCTCTACTCAGATCTTTTAAGTAGACTTCTGTCTTTCTTCATTTGGTTCCTATAATTTACATAATCATAAAAACTTATTGTAGGTTTGTACTGCCCAGTACTAGTTTGCATTCTTTTATGTAACCACAGATCTTGTCTCAAAAAACAATATCATATGACTGTTATACAAATGTCATGTGACCTGCCAGTCATGCTAGTATGACACAGGTAACAGGTATCTTATCTTAACCAATTGTGAAAAACAGTTAACTATAATACAGTAAGAATTTTCAAATTTTCTGTTAATACTAGGATTTGAACTTTGGATCTGCTATTTGGAGATTGATAATCTGACTACTTCACTAGGTCACTATATCTTCCATTATGTTTTTTTTCTTCTATTTAGCTTTTTTACTACTATTATTAGTTTTTAGAATTTTCATTTGTATTGTCTTTTGCTTATATCTTTGATCTTGCAAAAAAAAAACTATTTTTATATTTAGTTTTTTTATTTTAACTATAGTAAGTTTTAGGAATGATTTGCAAGACCTTCTATTATTGTTCCTTTTGTCTCTTTTAACTTTTCTAGTTTATTTAAAATTTTTATTAAAATGTCTTCTGTGTTTAAAGCACTTTCTTTAGTTTGAGCTTTGGATTTGTTTTTTCTTTTTTCTGAACTTCTTTCATCTGCTATATTATTTGTTAAGTACTCTGTTTGATTTTTTAAAACTTACTCACTACTTGTATTATTATTTCTTGCTGCCTTTTGTATTGTTTCTCTTGATTTTAAGGTTATTGTCTTTTGTTTCTTGATTCTAACACTGCTTGTTTTTTTTTTTTTGATACTTTATTTCTTTTTGGATCTTTTTTCTAATAGTTTTTTCAAGTTAGTCAATGGTTGTTATACTATATTGGTTTAGTTTGAGTTATATTCATTTCTTCAGAATTTGTAAATATTATTATTACAAACTTCTTTTAGTTCCTATTTCTGTTTGTGAAATATATACAGTTTTTGTTTTTTTGTTTTTTAAATATCATAAAACTAAGACTTCTGAAGCTTCTTTAGGAATATCTAACAGTTTTGCTATAAATTGACACTGTCTATCTCTTTGGTTATAGTCTTCATTTTCTTTAATTACTTTTATGAATTTATTGTTTTCTAAAAGCAAAAGTTAAGACACATTTCTTTTTTATTTAAAGCTCATTTTGATTATTGCTAATGTTTTATATTATATTTTTTTACTTGTATTATGTATAGATTTTGAAATCTTTTGCATATATATCTTATTTCTTTTTTATTAATATTTGAAAATAAATCTTATATTATCAAAATTTTATGTTTTTATATAGTTTTTTTTTCTTTTTCATTTATGATTTTATCTTCTATATTGTCTAAATTGGTCTGTTTAACTTTTTTTTTGTGTTTTTTGAGTTGTTTATGTTCTACTTCTGTAATATCTTTTACTTTTTTATCTGGAATTATAACTAGCCAATTAGCTTCTTTTCTTTTAACTTTCTCAATTACTGCACTTCTACCAAATTCATAATCAAAATTAATTACTACCTAGTTGTTTCCTTTTTTGAATTTTTTTCTAATCAATTTAATATGTTCGTTATCTCTTAGCATCTATTTTAGATAATTTATTCTTTTAACTTTATTGTTATCTGATAGATTATATGTTGGAATGTTTGCTCTAAATGAATATTTTTAATTATACACTCTATTCTCTAATGACCACAAGTTATCCTCTAATAGTATTACTAAAATTTGATTTTTTAAAGATATAATGTTTTTTTTTTTTTTTTACTCTTGAATTTCTTTTTGAGTTTTCTTTTTATATATTTTTTTACTATTTTTGAATATATTCGTTAAAGGAATTTCTTAATCATCCTTGAACTTCTTATCCTTGATCTTTATTTTATTTATATTTTCTTTCTTGGTTGTTTCAGAAGGTATTGTTTCAGATATTTAGTTTGTTGTTTCTATATCTAATATGTTTTTTTTTCTTTATATAGATATTGTTTTTAGTTAGTTCAACTGATTTATAAGATTTCAGGTCTTCTTCTTCTGATTATTACTCTTCTTCTTGTTACCATTTTTTTAAAATTATCTTCTAAAATCTTTCTAGTTTGTTTTTTTTTTCTATATCTTTCATCTTGTTCATTTTTTCTTATATTTGTTCATTATTTATATTTGTTATATAGTTTACTGTTTCTGGGTTTTCATAAGTCATTCTGACTTTAGTTGCCTATTTTTTGATCAGAATGTCATTTGGAATTCTACCCTCTCTTTGTCTTAATAAACTTAGTATTTGTTCATAGATTAGTAAATCCATTGCTATCACATACAGATTCTTTTTATAATATAATATTAAAGTTGATCAAAGATCGACTCTACATAATTAGGTTTGAAATTAATGTTAAAGAGATAAATGATTCAAAAGTATAGGTAAAATGACTTACTTTTTGGCCATCGTGTGAATTTGTACTCCGCATTAAGTGTTTCACGCTGTAACTGGAGTTTGCCATGTGACTCAGAACTTAAAGAGTCGTCACGATAGAAATTTTATAAAAAATTTTATAAAAAATTTTTTTTCAGGTTTAATTTTCTTCAAAATATTTTAGCGTACAAATTTGTACGCTAAACCGGACGGTTTAAGAGATAATATTAATTTTTTAAAATTTTTTTATTTTATTTTATAGTATTGATTTTTTATTTCAAATATACTTTATTTAAACTTGCTATAAAGCTTTATAATTACTTATTTTTAAAATTACGAAAACTTTTATTTTTTAGTTTAATTCAAATTATTAACCTAATTTATAAGAGTTTAAATACTAACCTATAAAACCTAAACCAGTTATATATAAAAATATTTATAAACTTCTGTTTCACATTATAATTTTAAAAAATTCAAAGAATTATAATACAAGAAAATTTGATAGTTAAAACATAATTGTTGACAAGCCCAAATAATCATACTAAACTTGTAGCAATTGTAACGTGTCTGCTCTGCACATGCTTATCACACGATAATAATCACATACTGAGAAGCGCTAAACGTTCCTGGGAAATTTTATATTCATAAACTTTATTGAAAATTCATTCTTTTGCCTTTATAGAGTCTTATACATAATCATATAAAGAAACCAATAAGAAGGTTTCATAAATCCATATTTAAAAAATGGCTTAGAAAAGATAGAGATGCTATTAAAGGTTCGCTATAAGTAATAACAATACCCCGTGATATTAATATAGTGATCGGGGTATTTATTCTGATCGATATGATTAATAAACTGAATCGTTTCATCAATAAATAACTAGAGAATACGAAATAAAATAAAAAAATAACTACCAACGATATTTATGAACGTATGAGTGTACTAAATCGAGCCGTAACGAAAAAAAATCGATGTTTAAGGTTAAGGGTTATAATTATAAGCGAATTGGAGACAGATCCAATTTAATAATTTCTACCAAATAGAGAGCAAATGAATACGTAGAATGAATAAGATTGATATGTATGGAAAATAACGATTACCACTTTTGTGAAACGAATATGCGCAAGTGTACTCGTTTAATACAAAAGGTTCTGATGGATATTATTCATGTTTTAATTAAACTATTCAGAAAAAAGTTTCAATATGACAGGTCTCTCTATGAAAGTAAATTATAATTACGAAATCTAAATACAGTCAGACCCCTCTATAATCACACCCTCCGGGATAAAGATTTGTGTGCTTATAAAAAGATTTTTATTAAGATGTGCTTATAAAGAGGTTTTTTTTAATACATTTATATATAATTGGTTTTTAAATAGATGTGCTTATAAAAAGGTTTTTTGTATGACGCTCTTATAACAAGTGTGACTATCTATATAGAGGTCTGACTGTATTGATCAGTGAACAGGAGGAAACGTCCTTCACCCAGTGTGCAACATATAAAAAAATTATTTTACAATCCCAAATCATTCCCCTAGTATATGTTATGATTTCTGACGATGCTTCTAGTTCTACTTCGGAACATTTGGTTAAAAAAACAAAAAACTAATGGTCCAAATTTTGTGAAATAATAAAAGGAATAGGAGTGGTAACGGGCATCATGAAGTAATCTGCTTTTATTGTAGCTGGAAACGTGAAAAACCCCAGATCATAAAACACACTTAGTAAACTATTGTGAATCATATTCTGAAGATATTAGTGTTTACTGGTATAAAAGGTTAACAGAAGTTAACAAATATTCTTATAATTTTAATAAATCTGAATTAATGTTTTCGAATGTTCACGTCTTTATTAAAAGCATAGGTTATGACAGGAGCTATGGGTTGGCTAGTATTATACAATATGAATTGGCCGTTCTTGATTAAACATTGTAGGTTGAAGTTCTTTGATATTTCGCTTGGTGCCCGTTTACGCTATAGATCGGATTTTTTAGTAATTACAATAATTTTTATGAAATTAAAAAGCAATTCTTAAATGCATTTTAAATAGCCAAAGAAATACCAATGATTTACCTAAATACTCTTGTTTATTTTTAATTCTATTGACTTTTTCTCTGTATACAGTGAACCTCCGTAAGTGCACCCTCTATAAATGCACCATCTATAAGTGCACACCCTCTCTAAATGCACGCTTAAATTCAGGCTCAAATCTGCACATCGGTCCAAGAGCGTACACTTATGGATGTTTTACTGTATATATCCTTCCATAAATGCACTTTTTCTTATTTTTCTTTAAGAGCACGTCGTTAAAGTTCGGTCCCAAGAACGTACATTTATGGAGGTTTACTTTAATTTTTAATCTTCGAGTACAATGATAAGTTACCATATGTATGATCACACTCCGTATAAAGCATCGTTCATATTTGGCAAATTTTCGAATAACGGTAATTTGACTCAACCTGACAAATGATTGGCTGACACATGCCACTTCGCGCACGTATGATACTTATCCGGCTTCAGAAAAATCTTATTTCAACATAATAAAAATACTATTTGAAAAATCTAGTTAATTTCAATTTTAAAATGCACGACTTATTTGTTAATTTTTAAACCTCAATTAGTAAAGTTATGGTTAGTATGTTAGTTTAATCGTAATTCTGTTTAAAAAATACGTAGTGATTCATCGTATTCCTATTTGGGGTACAACATATATATCATGTGGGGCTAATGATAGATTGCAAGATTTTGAGATGGTTTTTTTCTTTGTGAGCCACTAATTAAAATTATCGTTATTTAAAATAGAGTTCCAATCCGTCATCCATTTATCCAAATCCTGAATTTAACGGTAAATGTATAAACTGGTAACTCTAATTTAAACCAAAATTTCAATAACACTTATTGAAAAATAGTAGAAAATCTACTCTAACAAATATGATCGTATCGGTCCTAAATCGGTCCCAAGATCGGAAATTTTTGAATTTTTGAGAAGCTTCGCCATTATTTTTCAATATGTACTATTAAAAGTTTGGCTTAAATAACTTCAATTAGTGGCTCACGAAAATGATTTTATGCGGTGATTATCCGCAAAATAATTTTTTTTGCAAATTTCTGCAATAAAAATTCTATTTCTGCAATTTGTTTGGAACTTGGTTAAAAATTTTAGGTCAATTCTGTAATTATCCGTAATAAAAATGAATTCAAAAGTTTCTGCAAATTCTGCATTTTGCAGAAAATCATCGTACCTGATCCCTAAGCAATGTCTGTTAAAATTGCTTGCCTAAACTTATTTTACAATTTGGTAAAACCTATAATTTTCCAAAAAATTTATTATTTTAATATAATTTCGCTAATTTATATATATTTACTATAATTTTAGTTTTACCTTATTTACTTGTATGTATTTAATAGAGTTTTACCTTTCGCTATTTAGACGACTGTCTAAACCTAGTTTCACCCAGCAACCTTAATGTTTGTATTATTTTTTTTTTTTAAAAAAAAAACTGGCTCTTTTTAAAGAAAAAAAACAGAAATTATTTTAAAAAAAAGCCGATACATATTCGGAAAATTCAATTTCCGATCTATTGTCGACACAATCAATATCATTTTTATGTGGCTGTCACATTATTTCGAAATATCACAGGCTTCCCAATGCATCATGCGATATTTTTCCATTTTTCCGATTTTTCCAAGGTAGAATACCAATCGTAACCATGATGTAAGTATGCCAAGCATAAGAACCATATCCATTTTTCTCTTATTTTGTTCTTGTTGCCCGAAAAAAAAAACAAATGGAACAATTAATATTTATCGCTTAATAATTCTAATTGAATTGTTCCGAAATTATTCCTACACAAAAAAAGATAAATAGCCTCAGTTTATTACTTGCTCGCATCAAATCCTGGAGCTTCAACAAAATAAAAAAAAAAAAAAAATCAAAAAACACATAATCCAAACTAATAATTTATTATGTCAGAAATTAGACGGCATTCTGATTTTATCGCGAACTCCGGACTTTTGCGTCAAATTCATGACGCTAATAAGTTGGCCAGATCATATAATTACGGCCATGAGCTCTCAGGATTTAAAGCCATGCTCCTGGTTGTTATACCTGAATGCCATAGGCATAATATACGGAATCAAAGAATGATAAAACAAATTACGACATGTATATGGGAAGATTATGCAACTATAAGCGAAAAGGAGTACTTTATTGACCTAGCCGATCAGATTAATAAAATACTTTTAAGTCAAAGGCCATCTCAGATCGTTCGAAGACCAAGAAGTATTTCCAACACTATGCCTAATATGGAACATACGTCCCTTTCTAGAGCAATCTTTTATGGTTCAAATTTTTAAATTTTCGATAAATTGTCCTACATAATACCTAATATAGACTTAATATTTAATTTGGAAAGGAAATTTGGCAAAATATATTATGTTCATGTGTAAATTTTTTTAAATATAGATTATGTTTATATGTAAAATTTTTTAAATATAGACTATGATGTTTATGTAAATTTGGAAAGGCAAAATCGATCGTAATAAAAAATGATAATCCTGTAAAATTGTGATTGTGATAATAAAAAAATTGTTCCTAGATTGTTCCGAAATTTCCTCTTTTGGTTAGACTTGAAACTACGCCTAATGAAATTAATCCATCTTTTTTCCTTTTTTAAAAAAAAAAATATATACGTATACATATAATGATAGCTAAAAAAAAAAAGTTTTAAAAAAGGTCAATTAAATGGTTAGCCTTTTAGATCATTGGGGACAAAAAAATATTAATGAACCGGTGTTACGTCTATAAAATATTAATTATACGTACGTACAGACTCTATTAATACTGTTTTTAAAATAGTTAACATAGTAAAATAAGATAGTTGACCATAAATTTGTTGGTTGTTGATTGAAGGGCCTCTGATAGAACCTGCCTAGTTAATTGGGGCAATAATGAGAATTGATCTTTCAATTAAATGGTTGGATTCGTAAAATAATACAATTTGGCCAGTATTAATGTCAATATAAATTCTATCACTATATAGAATTTAACACAAAAAATATAAATTCTAGAATTTAACAATCTAAATTCTACGTATCATCATTATCAATTCTCACAAATATAAATTCTATCCATATATAGAATTTAACACATTCATAATTTAACACAAAAAAGTTCTAGAATTTTATCACAAATATGTGGAATTCTAAAATTTAACAAAATAAATTCTAGAATTTAACGCAAATATGTGGAATTCTAGAATTTTAACAAAATATAAGTTTTAGAGAGGTGTAACGCTGTGATTTTCGTGATGATGATGATGTCAGAGATTCTAGATTAATCAGTAACGTATTTATTCGAAATCTTTAAAATTGTCGAAGAATCAAAAAATCCGCTAAAATCTATTGATTTTCTGTGATTTCACATGATACCATGATCTGCATGTGATTTCGCCAGCGTAGCAACAAAAAATCTCGGGACGTAGCGATTGAAAATGCGGTTATATTAGAGTTAGCTTTACTTTAGAGTTAGGCATTAGTGGAGTCTAGTAGTAAAATCGCCCAAGAAAGGCTTTTTGTTAGAGCGCTAAAGGTGATTTCTTATGAAATTTTTGAGTTATGAGTGATTTTTGGCAAACCGAACACTTTGCTTTGAATTTTTCTGATCGTGCTACGTTACATCAATTAGCTATTGGTTAGTTTCCTGTCGATCATCATGTGACTAGAATTTTATGGGGAGTTATCTGCATGTGTTAAACCTTTTTTGCAAACTGTCATAATACAAATACCCCGTATTCCGTTCTCCAAAGTACCCGGTGTGATGCAATTTTTTACAATTGAAAAAATTCAAATCACGTACATTACACATCACATAATGTATAAATAATATTTTAAAAATTGATCTATATTATTTGTCATGCCGGGTACTTTTGAGAACGAAATACGGTATTTAGAATTCTAGGCGTTTATCATTACAATATACTAAGCTATGTGTTTCTAACAACTACCAACACGATGTTGTGCTGCCCTTTCTTAAAAAACCATATAGGTATATATAGGTTTGTTCACGTGACTTTAATAAAAAATATCGATTGTAATTATAAAACAAAATTATATATGAATGCACTTTGGGGCATTAAGTTGGGAGAGGTGAAGGCATACACAAACTTATATAATCGGCTCTTATATCATCAACTAACTTTCTATGGCGCGACAACTCAGATTTTGATTTTTTTCTATGAAAATTTTACTTATTTCAGTTTAAAACTACATTCTAATCCTAAATTTTAATAAAAATAAAAGGTGAAAAAATTATTACTAGTTATTTTCTTAATCAAATTAAATAATTTTTATTAGTTAAATAGTGAAAATTTTTACTAGCTCAATAATAAAATATAAAAATTTAGCAATAACTTTTAAACTATCAAGCCTATGTAAATAAAATTATATTTACTAAATTCTTTTAGCATGCTAAAGTATCGGTATTATTTTTTTTATTTGAATATTATTATCTATAACCTGAAGTAATCATTACTCAATGCTATATTTTAAAAACATTACTAAGAAACAGAATCAAATATACTAAGTAAAAATGTTTAAAATCTAAATTATATTTAATTTTGTTTTGGTTTTAAATTGCATTCTAACTTTAAAAATAGTAAGGAATAATTATTTCAGATTATTATAATGTTATTATAATTATATTTCTTTTATTTTTTATATAAATTAAAGCAAGGCCTTACCTTAATACCAAAAATATATATTGGTCATCTCATTAAGCGTGATACACCAACTTGATACATTTGAATTAAAATATAATTACACAAAATTTTACATATTAACTTGCAATTAAATAAA
>CAJVQA010005495.1:0-16079 GCA_910591915.1 Cetraspora pellucida | reverse complement strand
TAGCAAAGCTTTATTTTTTATAAAAATTATATTGTACTACAAAGATCATATAAAAAATGATCTACATATACTCTACTTTTAAGGTTAGTTTTAACTACAAGTATTAAATAATTATAGCAAATAGTTTAGAAAAACTGTGATCTGTTCTTGGTATATCAAGTCTGATCTAATATCTTTTTTTTCTGGTCTGAAATCTAGTGGCCTGATTGGTAGTACCCTTATCTAATATTCTTACCTGTTTAATTTTTTTATATTGGTATCTGTTTTTTAGATCTAGTCTTTATAATAGTACTATTAAAAATTTATACTATCTCTTTACTTAGTATTTTTAAATAAGCTTTAGTTTTTTTTAGTTCTACAAATTTAGATAACCATAAGAACTTATTTTTGGTTTACACTATTTGATACCAGTTTTATCTTTTTGTATAACCAAGATTAGCATGATGTCTCATAACTTGCTAGTTATATTAGTATGACTATAGTTACAGATATTTTATCTTAATTGATTAACAAAGTGTTATTACTGTAATATTATCTATATATTACATAAATGATTATCCAAATTTTTGCTATCAATGAGTTTTGAACTCACAAACTACTATTTAGAAAGTTGACAACTTATTCACTTTATTAAGTTGCTATATTCTATTATGCAAATACATGAAATAGTATTTACATATTCAAAATAGCATGTAGATGTCTTCTATTTTATAATTTTATAATATATTATTTTTGATCTATATTATTAACAAACCTATTTAGAAAGTAAATACTACTAATTGTTTTAGTAATTTTATATAATATTTAAAATAAAGTAAACTAAATTACCTATGTTTTACAAAATTTTTCTTAAAAAAAAGTGAGATAAAAAGTAAACTAACTTTGTAGCTTCTATATATATATTTTTTTAACTTTAAACAGTTACACTAGTACTTTATTAAGATTCTTGAAACTATATACCTATACAATTACATAGAATTTTTCAACATCTAAGTTTAGCATTACTTGGCCACCCTAATGATATCTAAGTACAATTTGCCACACTATTCTAGTTAAGGATAGACTGCTTGTCTAATTACTTAAAGCCATATCAGAAAGGTCTTCTTTCTTCTGTGATAAGCATATTTATTGTCTTCAAAGCTTCTTTCTTTATTTGGTCTACCTTTTCTGGTTTCCTTTTTTTTTCTTCTTCTTTAGCTTGTTTATCTTTCTTTATTTTCTTCTTTGGTTTACTTCTTGCATGAACATTTTTTTTATTTTATTTGTTATATTAATCTTCTTCTTCCAAGCTTGTATTTTTTAACATTACACTCTTCATACTTGGTCATAGAAAGTGTTCCATACTGTTCTTATGACTATATCTATGCATTTCTGTATTGCTTGCTTACTTAGGAGTTACTACAATCTTTTCTCTACTTTTAGCATTATAAGTTCCTTTATTAGCACTTTTCTGTTTGTGATTTCTTCTGTTTCTGTTTCTCTAAATAATGTTTTATAAAAAACTTGTGATAGAATTCTGTTTTTTTCTTCTTTTTTGAGTCCATTCTATGCTGTCACTATTGTGACTTTTTGGATTTGCTTCCACAAACTCTTTTGTTTACTACAACTTGCTAGATGTGCCTGGGTCTCTTTTTCTCTGACTTGGCATACTTGATACTCTACTGTTGTGTATACTTCTGATCTTTTTCTGTTTAGCTCCTTAAATGTTGGTAGGCTATCCATTATGCACTTGATTGCTGTGGCTCTTCTTGTGCTGAGTTTCCTTGATGTACAATGGACTTCTTTTGTTCTGTTTATTTCTTTCCAAAAACTTGACCAATTATATAATGTATTTTCTGTTTCTGGTTCTAATGTCCATATTGGGTTTGTCTTTTTTTAACTAGCTCCTATTTTGGCATTTGCTATTATTTTATACAGAAGTCTTGCCACTATATCAATTTTCTTGTTTTTTTACTCTAAATGGTACTCTATTCCATCACATTTAACTTTATCTACATATATTTCATTTCAGCATTTTGCTTCTTTTTTTGCAAGAAAGTCTGCTCTGTTGTTTCACTTATTTTCGCTATGACTTTTAATCTTGATTATTTCTATCCTAATGTTCTTATTCTTGATTAAACCTACAATGTTCATTATCTATATTGCATTTTTCTTTTTCAGAATTCTTTTTTTTTCTATGTTTTGAAGTGCTCTATTAATATTCCTTAATACTGCTATGCTATCTGTGAACACTTCTATGCTTTTCTCTTCTGGTACTGTTAGGATTGTTGCCTATATTGCTGCTAATTTTGCTATTGTTACTGATAGCCAGCCTTCAAGTTCTAATGCAATTTCCTTTTTTGGCCAGTCTTCTTTCTCTTCTACTTGTACCTAGCTGATACCCATTTTTTCTGTATTGTTTTTTTCTTTCTTCTTATATAATGCTTCATCAGTATAGAAACTGTATTTTCTTTTGTCTCTCTTCTTGTTTCATGTCAATATCTTTACTAACTGATTTGTAATTGTGCTATTTAATCCTTGTTTTCTAATTAGTTCTATTTCTAATTCTTTTATTTGTTTTATTTCTAGTAACTTCATTTCGTCTCTTTTCCATTCTTCTATTATTCTATCTTCTAGTATCTGCTCTAATGTTACATTTATTCTATTGTTAGCCTTTTTTATTAGCAACTCTGATATCACTTTCATGTTGTGGTCTTGTCTTATCCATCTTTTACATTTTTCTATTATTTGTTTTAAACTGTTTTCACAACCTTTGCATATATTTAATTTTGTTAATATTCTTCCTTCTTCTATATGCATTAACCAATGCTCTATTAACACTTTTTTCTTTTTTTTCTTAATTACTTTGCCTATTTGTTGATTGTGTTTTAGTTCATAAATAATCTATTCTTTTTTTCTTCAGTCTTCAAACATCTTTGTTCACTTAATCTTTAGTGCTTGCGTATTGTATCTTCTTATTTTATACTAGTTTTGTATTTCTCTGCACACTTGTTTTTTTAACATCTTTTCTTTTATTTTGCTAAACCACTTAGTTTTCTTCCTTTACATAACAAACCTTAAAGACTTTTGAGCTGTCTCCATGTAATCAAGTTATTATCTTTCATATTTATAAGCTGATTCAAATATAACAATCTCTATTTATTTATTGTGCTATTGCTTGCTATTTACATTTTGGTTTCTAATATGTCTCTTATCTGTTTACCATGTCTATAAACCTTTCACAAGGGTTTTTCTGCTCTGATGTTCATTCCTATTTCTTTTGCGTTGGTTATTGTTTGACAGACTAGGTTGTTCTTCCAAAACTTCTTAACTTCTATTTCTCTATTATTGTCCCAAATGTCTTCTGTTAAGCCTGCTTTTTGGCATCCTTAAGCTATTTTAAGTCTTGTTAATTCACTTAGACTATCTTGTCTATTGAGTCTTAAGAAAAGACTACTTATTTGCTTGGTTATTATCTTCTAACTTGGAGTTTTACAATTATCTAAGTCTTTGTGCTCAATTGTGCAGTTATTTGATGTTCTCATCATGTTGCACTTATGTTTTGCCAAGCATATTAATAGTTGATGTATTTTGTTGATCATCTTCTCTAACATTTTTGTTAGTTGTAAGAGATATCCTAACTTAGGAATTATTACTGTATTGTTTATGTATGTGATTTGGCTCATTGTTATCCTTTTGTATCTCAAATCTTTGACTGTTTAACTAATTATTTCTTTTGCTTTCTTACAGACCAATGCTTCTCTTATTTGGCTATTTAGCTATATTTCTAGTAATCTTATAATTTTGTTTTTGGGTTCTTCTATTATTTTACTATGACTGAATGTAATTTCTCTTTCTTCCTCTTTTGTTCTTGTATTTATTACTATGAGCTTTGATTTGGATCCATTTATTTCAATGTTATTTGCTTTAAAGAACTCTTTTGCAATGTTTAAAATTCTTAACATCTGTTCTTTACTGTTCACAATCCATATTATATCATTAGCATATGCAATTGTTACTTGCCTATAACTTGTAATATTATCACTGCATGCTCTTTCTGCAATTTTTTGTTCTACCTTGTAGCCTAATGTTTTATCTTCTTATATTCTTTTCAATAATGAATCATAAAAAAGATGCCAAATTAATGATAAGATTACCTCTTCTTGGTCTATTCCATCTCTTGCTGTTATTTTTTCTGTTAGACTATAGGCTGTAATGATTTTTAGTTGCCAATTACAAAACAGATTGCTTATATATTTTCTTGTTTTTTGCAGAATTTTGACTCTTTTTAATGCCTAATCTAGGCTTTCTAATAGAACTAAGTCAAATGCTTTTTTCATATCTTGTAACAGAATCCAAACTTCTTTATTTTTTTCTTGTGCCTCCTTTATTATCATGTTTAGTATATGTATTGGCTGCTCTGTTGAATTACCTGGCAGGCTTGTGAAATTTGGTCCTTTGAGTATATTTCTTTCTGTAAACACTCTGGCTAATTTTCTTGTCACTACTTTTATAATGACTTTCCTAAATCTCTCTATTAATGCTATTGGCCTAATGTTGTTTAGACAGTAACATCAGTCTATGTCTTTTGAAATTGAATATATTTGTGCAATTTTTCACTTCTTTAATATGTCTTCTTTTTCTAAAATCAGATTTGCAAAGGCTCTAAAAATTTTTTGTGATCTCTTTTCTGCGTGTTTTATTAATATGTAGCTTATGCCTGATATTCCCAGAGCTGTATTCGCTTTAAGCTCTCTAAATATTTCTTCCTATTCATTTTCTTCTATTTTTTCTTCTAATTCTTCATACCAGGTCTCTTTGATTTATTCTTTTGAATTATATACTTTTTTTTATTCTTCTGCTATTTCTTCAAGCTTGGTTTTCTGTTTTCTAAATTGATTTTTAAAATGAGCTGCCAAACCATTTAGGACTGTGTTTGGTTCTGATATTAGATTGACTTCTTCATTGCCTTGTGTTATAAATCAGTCTAGAACAATCTTTTTGTATGGTTTATTTAGTAAACTAGCAATCATTCGACCTTAATCTGTTCTAATTATTTCACATCTTCTGTTTATGTTTTCTTCTATCTGTTTTCTTTGTGCTTGTTCCTATTCTTTTCTTCTTAATTATTCTTTGCCAACTTTTCATATTGTCTATCCAGGCTTCTGACTATTGCTTGTGTAATTTTGGCAATGTTGCTTCTAGCTCTTTTCCTATGATTTGGAGTTTGTTATTTATTTCAACTCCTTTATTCTTTTTTACTTTCTGGTTCTTCTTATTTTTTGCTTTCTTAATTATTTGCTAGAGTTTGACAGTGTGTTTGTGTTTCATTGTTTTTTTCCAGTTTTGTTTTCTACTTAATTTAGTGTTGAATATTTTCTTTTTTGGGATTTGCTTATTTGCTGCTTCAATTATAGCTTCTTCTATTGCATCCTACATTTGGTCTAGTACTTCTGTACTATATTCTGTTGTTATATTATCACCTTCTAGTTGTTTCAACACTTTTTTTTATTCTAGTTGATTTTGTAACTCTCTTGCATAATCTTCTCAGTCTTCTTGTTTTGCTTCTTCATATAGGTATATTGTTCTTGTTCAGTTTTTCTGTTTGATTTCTGCTTTACTGCAGTTTTTAAATATGTGGTCTATTCATATTTCTGTTGTTATTATCTTATAGTTACTGTCTGTCAAACCTTCTGTTTCTTTGATATTAGCTTTCTGTAGACCTAATATAAGTATTTCTAACAGTCAGATATAATCTATTCTTGTTGCAGTCTCCTGATTTTACCATGTATATGCTTTTTTTGTTGGGTACAGATTTCTGTATGAATCTATAAAGTTCTGTCTTCTGAGCTAGCTAAATATTGGCAGTTTCTTGTAATTTGATGTTTGCAGATGTTGCCTATCTAATATGTTATTTACTGTGTAATTGAAATCTCCTAGTATAATTACTTCTGTATATCTTTTCTTGTTTGTTACTACCTTTACGATTCTTTGCTAAATTTTTTTATTAATTGACTTGTCATTTGGTGGAATATATATTTCTAGTACTACTAATTTTAATTGTTTAAAGTATAATCTCACTTCTAGCATGTATTCACTAACTCTTTTAACTGCTTCTATATGCTTTTTCTACTTTTCATCTATTAGAATTTCTATGTCTAAACCCTTTTTTTTATCTATTACTGCACTAGTTTAGTATTCCTTATACTGTGTGTTATAACTATGCAATAAAAATTTTTCTTCTTTTTTTGTAATATTTATTTCTGTAATTCCTACTATTGTAAGCTCTTCTTTCTCTGCCCATTTTAGAAGGTTTTCTACTTTTTATCCTCTTGTTTTCAGTCTGTTGATGTTGTGCCATGCAATTTTTATTTCCTTTTTTCCTTGTTTCCATTCTTTTTTGAGATGTTTATGTTTTGTTTCTATGTTTTCCATCTTTTTTTTTTCTTTTTTTCTTGTTTTTTCATTATAGCCAAGAGATGCATCCATATTTCTTTCTTTGAAGATTCTTTTTTCACTGTACAGAAACTCTCCAATCTTCTGGTCTATGCTTATTAATTTAACTGTAGTACTGTTAGAAGCAGTTAGAAAGATCTTCTTCTATCTTCCCTCTTATCTTGTTTTGTTGTGCTTCAAGTCTCTCTAGTCTTTTGAGAATTTTTTCTAAAAGGTCTTGGCTTCATGTTTGAGAATTGTCTCTTTTATTGAATATAAGCAATACTTCTTTTTATTTTCATTGAACTCTTCTGTGTCTTCTTCCTCTCTGTTATTCTTGTTTTTATGCATTTCTGCATCTAAGTCTATATTTATATCATATGTAATTGTATGCTTTTTATAAAATTCTTCTTCTTCTTTATTCTGTTTCCTCTTCTTTGTTTTATCTTGCCAAAATAACAAGTGGTTGTTAAATCTTATTGGCTTAGTTTGTGTTATCTTCATCTCTTTCTCTGATGCAAAAGTAATTATTGCAAATTTTCTTTGATTTCCATTTCTGTTTGTTGATGTGTATACTGACTTAGCACCTCTCTTCCTTAAGCATTATAGTAACAGCACTTCAGATGCATTTCCTGGAAGCTCTAGCAATTTGGATGTGTATAGACTGTGCTGGTCTCATAGGCTGTAATCTTTATTGCCTTTGGACACTCTTACTAGTTTGTGCGTACTAATTGGCTAGGCCCATGGAATATATTCCTCTCTTAAATTTTTCATATATACTATTGCCAGAGCTTTGTATTTGGATCTCTTGATTCATTCTAACTTGGTATTTTTGATGTTTCTGCACATATGTTCTACCTCTTCTATATTGATATTCACTGGTAGATCCTAAATTATTAGATAGTTTTCTGTCTTCCAATTCTTTTCTGTTTTGAAACTTCTTGTAATCTTAACTTCTGCTTTTGTTTGGCTTGTATTTTTGTGTTCTTTTTCTTTTTTTTCTCTGTTTTTAACATTTGACTCTTCTGTTCTACTGTTCTTCTTTGTTTTTATTTGTCTTGTATTTTCTTCTTTTCTTTTCTTAGTATTATGCCCCTCCTGCTGTTTTATATTTTGAGTTTTGTTTTTGGTTTCTTCTGATATAAGTTTTAGTCATTCTTCTTCTTTTCTCTTGATTTTGTCCATTGCTGCATCTCTACTATGCTCACAGTTAAAATCTACTTCTATTCAATTATTTCTATTCTTGAACACCTTTTTGACTGTTTTAATATAATGATTTTTTCCTAGAATCCACTAAACATACTTTATTCTTTCTTCTTTGATTTCTCTTGGCAAGGTATATGTTAACATATTTGCTTTGAAGAACTTATTTTTATTACATATTCGATTATCTGAGGACTACCAGCTGTGTTCAATTAACTCTGTGAAAAACATTATTTCATCTTTTTCACTATTCATTTCTTTTTTTTGTTTTGTTATTTCTATATTTATGGTTTCTAATTTGTTTTTTTGCTTTTTGTTAATATTTCTTCTTTAAATTTCAAATTACTTATGACCTGACTTGTTTGATGTTGTGATGTAATAATGCTGAGCCCTTTTATTTGCATTTCTAGTGTTTTTAGTTCTTACTCTAACTCTTCGAAATTGTTTCCTTTTTCTTAATTCTGCTCTTTATTAGTAAATTTTTTTGTTTTGTTAGATTTGACTAATATACTTACCTTATCATTTCTGCTTTCTTCTTGATATGCTTCTTCTTCTTTTATGTTTGTATTATATTCAAATAGGCTTGGGTTGTAGTTTATTGTTCTCAACTTTTCTGCCTACTTGTTGATTATTTCTTCTTTAAGCTAGCTTATCTCTGCTATTCTTAAGGCTTCTAATATCTGGTTATAAACTAGCAAGTCTTATAGTATAATGTGTTTTGGGTCATAGATTGCTAAATCTTTTGCAATATGTTCTATATTACTTGGCCCTCTTGTTGGTGTTTTAAGAACTTGATCTAATATTTTGCAATCTACATATTTGCGATTTTTGTCTTCTATACTTTTAATATACTTTATAATATCTTTATTGTATGTTTTGGCTATTGACTATTTTAGTTTAGTTGTTGCTATGTCACATGTTTATTCTAGTGGATTACTTTACTACACATGTTTGTTTGTTTACTTTACTTATTTTTTGTGCTTTTCATATAACCTAAATTGATCTTTACAACAAGGTCACAGGAATTCCCCAAAATATTCCAAAATTTTTCATTTTCGTTGAAATTTTTAAAGTTTTTCTAAGTTGTGCTACTTCTATGCTTTTCTACTTGTGTTTTTGTTTCTTAGCTAAGTGTAATTTTTGCTACTACTCCTTTTTTGTTAAGGGTTTAAGTGTTGTTTTCTAGTTGGTTTTGTGATTTTTTTGTGTTTTGCTTCTTAACAATTTTTGATTAAAGAATCTACAGAAGAGAGTATTTTTTTTATATTATAAATATTTGTTTGTAGTTTCTATAAATTTTTAATTTTTTTAGATATTTCTTATAGATTTTACAGTTATATAAAACTAATATATTCAACTTTGTTGTTTACTTAATAAAAAATTTTGACATTTATCAACTACTTTTTTTATAGTTTTAGAGTGCTTTTAAACTGTTATTACAAAGCTACAACTTTTTTTTAACTCTATTTTAATATTTAATTATATGTATACAGTACTTTAACAAAGTTTTATAAAATCATCTTAATATTAAAAAAAAAACAAGTTTTATAAAGTTTAATATATTAACAATATTATTTTTCTATAGTTTGGTTTTTTGAAAACCTTTTTTTTTTTATATTAAAGGCTATACTTGTGGTAATACTTTATTAACTTTTATTGGGTTAGCTATTACAACTATTTTTACAGAAATGAGAGTACAGCTAGTCACATGTGCAACTTTTGGTTACCTATTTAAGTAGTCCACTCTAAGGTTCTACACTAGGTGTCATACCTATAACCTACTAGGAGATTATTCATTTAAACTCTCTGATCATCCGCCCAGTCATATCAGAATCTCCAACTAACCCCCCGTATATACCTACCTGGTATACCATCTGAGCAGTATGGTACCTACCCTTTTTGTACTGGTTCTCAGGCCATTACACATTTCAGAGTACGTCACCCGCCAGTAAGGCGCAGGGGGCCCCCTGTTGTTAACTATCTATCCACTTTTAGAACACTAACACAGGCTACTCTTACAAAGTTCACTCAGACCCCAGTACTGACTTCATAGCATATCTCTAGTACTTTTAGTATACCCCTGCTTTGAACCAAGACTCCCAATTCAGATAGCCTGGAAGGACTGTGACCTTTCCTTGGTATATTGAGGCCAGCCCAATATCCTTTTCCTCTGGTCCGAAATCCAGTGGCCTGGTTGGTAGTACCCCTTACCCGAGGTTCTTGCCTGCCTGAATCCTTCACATTGGTATCCCTTTCCTAGGTCTAGCCTTTACAGTAGTATCGTTGAAGATCCGTATTACTTCTCTGCTCAGAATTTCCAAGTGGGCTCCAGCTTTCCAGTTCTACAGATTTACATGGCCCAAGGACTTATTTTAGGTTTGCACTGCCCAGTACCGGTTTGCATTCCTCTGTGTAACAGGTTACACAGATGCCCCAGACCTGCCAGTCATGCTGGTGCGACCATAGTTACAGGTATCCTATCCCAACTGATTGGCAGAATGCCGTCATCATAATATTGTCTATATATTACATAGGTGATTATCCAAATTTCACTGTCGGTGGGTTTTGAACTCACAACCTACCACTTGGAGGTATGACAATTTATCCACTTCACTAAGTCGCCACATCCTTTTTTTGAAAACCTTGATTTAAATAATTGTCAAAAAAGTTAATAATATCTATATTAATATTTGGTTTTTTGCTTATTTACTTAAAATTTTACTAATTAAATATATTTTGTTCATTGTTAATTATTTACTTAGCTTATCAAGATAAATAATTTAATATATATTTTGTCTTATATAAACAAAAACTTATCAAGTTATTAACAAAAAAGCAAAATCTAAAACCTGTTTTTGCAAGTATTTTTATTTATAATTTTAAAAAAATTTGCAGAAATGTTTTAGAAAATTTATTTTTTAGATATTTATTAAAATTTTTTAATATTTAATTACCTTTTTTAAGCATTATACATTTTTTAGATTCTTTTAACTAGTTAAAAATTACAAAACAAAAAAATTTTTTTTATAAGAATTTTAATTTAATTACAAAATGCTAATTCTTTTAAAGCTTTAAATCTAACTTTGTTGATTTTGGCTATTTTTATAAAAAACTTTTCTTAAAGTTTTAGTATTAAAGTTTATAAAAAAACTCTATTATTTTTTTATTCAATTTCTATTAGTAGACAACAAAACAACTGCTTTAATATTAAACTTAAAGGTAACATCAAACATTACCACTATTTCAAAGCTTTTAAAATTAGAAACATAGTTACTTGTATTTGTAATAAGTTTTATATTAACAGTCTTATAAAAAAATTTAATATATGAACAAACTTAATTTGAACAATTCATCAAAACAATTCAAAAAAAAACTAATTACAACCAATATTTTTGAGTCTATTAAATTTGTTTTATTATCTCTAATCTTTTTACTTTTACTATTTATATATTAATATATTTGTATTATCTTAAAGTTAAAGGCATAAAAAAATTTTTGGGCATGCTTTTTATAAAATAATTTTCTTATAGTTGGTTAATCATATAAATTGAAAATTACTTTATGATTTAATATTTTAAAGATTATATAGCAATTAACTAATCAAAATTTATTGATTATTATTTTTTTTTTTTTATAATTAAACTAATCTTTTAGGGACTAGAGCTTTTTTATTCAATATAGTAAGACACAGTAGCTTATAATTTGATTACCTCAGAAGAGCTGAGCTACCTTACATTAGAGAGTACATTTAGCTATATGTACACTTTTGGTATCTAATTTAAGTAGTCTGCCTATATATAGGTTCTATATTAGCTGCCATACCTGCAACCCAATTATGAATGTTGTCTATTTAAACCTTCTGTATTGCAATTTTTACTGTATCACTAGAACACCTTTGTTATATAATATCAGTTAAGAAGTTCTAGATGCATATTCATACTCTTAGAACCCTGCCTTATTTCATGCAGATTATTCTCAAAACATCATTATTAAAGCCTTTTGTATTCTAATTTACAGCTAAACCTAGTTTACAATCCTTGTGAAGTTTATACAATTCTAGTACTCTCCTTTTACAACCTTATCGATATCTTGTCTACTCTTGCAAGTTCTTCTATACTACTAATTCAGTTAGCTCTGCATGATATAACTTCATGTTTGGATCAACTAGTGGCCAAATTGGTAAACCTCCTATTTAGAGGTTCTTGTCTTATAGGTCACCTATTCCAAGTTTTCTTCTTCAGATCAAGATCTTCACAAGTGGCACTGTCAGAAGTTGTACTATCTCTCTGCTCAGAATTTTCAAACAGGCTTCTAATCCAAGTATATATTTTCTAGATTTATTTGTATAACATTGTATATTTCCAAAGTTAGTCTTGGTATAACCAGAATTACAAGGTTTACAAATCTCAAATCACAGATAAGTTTGCTAGAATAGGATCATTTTTTCAAAATCTGTTACCAATAGGAATTGAACATTGGACCTACTGATTGGAGGATAATAATCCAACAACTATATCAGAATTGTCATTTTAAATTTATTAATTATAAATAATAATATATTATTAATTTTATATATACTTTAACACTAAATTACTATATAACTCAAATTTATATAATTTATAACAACTTAATATATATATATTAGAAATAGATTAAAATATTTTAATATAATTTAATTAAAACAAAATAATTATTATATATATATATTTATTGTATATAAAATTATTATAAATAAAATATCTAAGATGTAATAACCTAGTAAAGTAGTTAGATTGTTAACTTCCCAAGTGGTAAGTTAGATGTTCAAATTTTATTGACAATGAAAATTTGGATAATCATTTATATAATATTTGTATTATAACAACTGTTACTAATAATTAGATTAGAATATCTATAATGGCAGTTATAAGACATCTGTGTAACTAGTTATATAGAAAAATGCAAATCAACAAATCAGGCAATGCAAACATTAGATAAGTTCTTGTGATTATGTAAATCTATTGAAATTAGATAACAAAAGTTTATTTAAAAAAACTCAAATTGAGAAGTAGCTAATCTTTAATAGCTCTATTGTAAAGACTAGTCTGAAAAAATCGATACCAAAGTCATAAACTTAGTTATAGTACTTGAATAAGCAAGAACCTTTGAGTTAAGAGTCTTAAAGATATTACCAATCAGACTACTAGAACAAATTAGAAAAAAAAATATTGGGCTTATATAATATACTGATAGACTGATCATAATTCTATATAGACTATCTAAATTAAAACTCTAAACAAAAAACTAAACAAAACACAAAAATATACTAAAGTACTAAACTTATGCTATGAAGTAGATACTAGGATTTGTGTAAACTTTACAAGAGCATAGCAGTTAAATGATATAACTCTGATCACAAGTATTAGTTTTAATATAGTAATATTTAAATTAGCTATAAAAATGAATACAAAAGACTCTAAAAGATTTATTTTAAAGATAAAATAGTCCTAAGATTAAAATGATAATCTGGACATCTAGATATGACCTAGTGAGTTAATACAAATTACAGATTCAGAAAGTTTAAAGTAAAACATTCAAACAGAAGTGTCAAATATAGCAATTAGTAAGGAACCTTCAGGTAGACTCCTTAAATAAATAATATAGAAAAGTTATATATGTAGCCAATTATATGCTTTTCTGTAGTAGTTCATAAAATTATATTATTAAAAAAGTTATTAATAAAAGTCAAAAGACTAAAGAAATTACCTTAATACTAAAAAAAAAAAATAAAATAAAATTTCTTTATTATAATAAAATTAAATTTTTAGTAATATATAATAACTAATAAGTGATCTTAAAATTAAATTGCAAGTAAATAAAATAAAATTTATTTATTTAATAAATACTTTATATAATTTTTTATTGTATATTAAAGCTTCAAATTTTGATTTATTAATATTAAAATTCTAAAACATAAAACATCTTACTGATTATTTCTTTAATTTAAATAAAGCTTTGAGTACTTGTAATCTATTTAATATAATTATAAAATTATTATTATTTTAATTTAAATAAAGCTTCAAGTACTTAAAACTATTTAATTACTTTTCTTTGTAGATCCCTTAACCAAAAATTATCAAGAAGCAAAATGTTAAAAAACTTAAGAATTATATTAAAAAACAAGACTCAGACCTATAATAAAAAGATAAAACAGTAAAAGTTAAATTTAGTTAAGAAACAAAGGCACAAAAGAAAATATATAAAGATGACAAAGAATAAAGCAAAAAGAACTTTTGATGTAAAATAAAAAATTTTGTAAAATTTAGGAAATTGCTATAATTCTGTCTTATAAATTCTTTAAATTACACAAAAATATAATAGAACAAATAAAATAAACAAACAAATATATACATCAAACTAGTTTAATCCAGATAGAACATATAATTTAAAAATATTTAGAAAACAACTATATAATATGAATAAAAGTTTGCTAAAAGAGTATAGAGAAAGACTTAATGCAATATTTACAAGAAGAGCATATTGTGCAATAAACAATGTGCATAATAAAATCTTCTTTAATAAGGTAAGCAAAACATATGTAATACTTAATAGAAAGAATAATATTCACAAAGCAAGTTCCAAATAAAGTAGCTCTTCTACGAATAATAAGAGAAATAATAAAAAAAGCAGAAAGAGAGCAACTAGAAAAAAAAGCTGAATTTGGTAAAACAAACTCAGAATAAAATAGAAATAAAAAAAAAGAAAAATAACAACAAACAACTAAAATAAAAAAAAGGCAGAGGGAACTCTTTCTGCAAATCCTTTACACAAATCTTAACTAAAAATTCGTTTGTACAAAAACGTTTATAACTATTTATTTTACTAAGCCAACTTGCTTTTGGCTCTTAAGTAAACTTATTCAGTACTAAATTTTACATTTATCCTGAAAGTTTCAAGTCTTTAGGATTTAAACTCGTTGAGAAAAACGTACTGACGGCCTTTGGCCTTCAGAATTTACAATTTCATTTAATATACAAAAGTTATTGTTAAAACTTACTTTACACTCTTAAATAAAAGTGTAGAGTACACTTTTCTGATCAAAACGAGCTCTAGACTAAGATTTTTGACCAAATATTGACTAAATTACAGTCAAATTTAATTTTTACTCTTTTGTAAAAATTCTTTTTCTATTTTTTATCCTTACCTTGGTCTGCTCATCCTTACATGTTTTTTGTGTAACATCAGATCACTTCTAAATTTACATTTAATTAAATTTACACTAAATTTATTAATATATCCTTAAATAGAACCTTATTTAACACACAATCTATTCTTTTCTATATTTGGTTCTAATTAATTTTACATAAATATTGCACTCTGTGCTAATATTACACTACATTGGTGACCAATATTTAGTCATACCCATTATCCTAATTTATTATAAATTAAAATTCTGTAATACCTTATTAAAAAAATTACACAAACCTATATTAAGCTATACCGTATACTTTAACCCTTGTACTTACCTAGTACCCTTGTAAAATCATTCATTTACAACTTTTATCCAACAAATTATCCTAAAAATACCTACTCTTACAACAACTGAACCAGACTCCTATGATATGGATTATTATTACTCTAAATACAGAGCCTGTCATGGACTTGGTATGAATGAGAAAACTTCTAAATCACTCCGTGTTCTTCCACTGGATGTTAATTCTAATCAATGTAAAAGTCTTAAGAAAAAACAACATTATTTCAAAGTTCCCACTCAACCAACTATTGGCACATGTTTATGTGATCAATTTCATACAAATTTTACCTCACGCTACTATAAAATTAGTCAACCCACTACTCTTGGTCTCTCTAATATGCAAACCTCTCCAATTATCTCTACTAAACGCTTTGAAAAAATCAGCAATACTCTATCTGTATCTCCTATTGTCAAACAACTTTCAATTCAATCTCCTAATTCTACTATTCTTTTTCCTTCATTCAATATCAATCCTACACCAACTGTCATTATTCCTCATTTTCAACATGTTCATACATGTGTTTTATGTAATATCAAAAATCTTTCTTGTGTTCTTTCTCAAGAAAATAAACATTCACCAGATTATACTACAGCAATTCTTTTTAGGACTCATCTTATTTATCGTAACTGTACTCACAGAATTATTGATATCAAATTATGTCACCTTCCTCAAACCAAAGCTCTAACTCAAGAACAAAAGAAAATGACTCATATATTCAAATTTATCTTACTTAACAAAACTAAAAAATTGGAACTTTTTAAAGAAATTTTATCTAAATTTCCTAAAAAGAATGCCAAATCTCAACAACAAAAACGTGATACCTCTCAAGATCTTGACTGGTTTAAATTATTTCCAGTCACAAAAGAAATGGAACCTAATTCAAAACTTAATACTCCACTCTCTCAACAATTATTTGAGTTTCTCAAACCAAACTTAATTCAATTCGCA
>CAJVQA010005494.1:0-16082 GCA_910591915.1 Cetraspora pellucida | reverse complement strand
AACCACAATACCGATAAGTGATTAATAAAAGTCAAAAGACCAAAGAGGTCATCTTAATACCAAAAAAAAAAAAAAAATAAATATAAATAAATTTTATAATCAAAACATAATAATATAATGAAATGATTATATAACTGCTCTCAAATAACAGATTTAAAATTCAAATTCTAATATTTATAAAAATTTAAAATTCTTTCTATATTATAATTAACTGTCTTTTACTATTAATTAAAATAAAATATCTGTTACTTATATTATACCAACATAACTATTATATAATAGTTATATAAAGAAATACAAACTAATACTAAGTAATATAAACTTGTAATAAATTCTTATAGTCATATAAATTACATAAACTAAAAAGATAAAAACTTATTTAAAAGACCCAAATAAAGAAATAGTTCAAATTTTTAATAATAATATTTTAAAAATTAACTTTATAAAATAAAATTAAAACTTATAAAATCAGATAATATATTAATCTTTAAAAAAGAATCATATAACTAACCAGACTATCAAAACCTTTAAAAAAAAGTTATATATTAAAAAATATGTAAATTAAAAATATAATTATATTTATTTTTTCAAATTATCTAAACTAAAAACTTAATAAAACTTGAATTAAATACCAAAGTAATAAAAATATATTATAAAGTTATAAAATAAGTATTAGGATTAAAGCAAACTTTACAAAAAATAGTAATTTAATAATAAATCTTAACTGCAAATATTGTTTTTAATTAAAACATTATCTGATCAACTTTAAAAATAAAATATAAAAGTTTTTAAAAGATTTTATATAAGATCAAAATTTTATTATAAAAATAAACTGCATTAAAAACTTAGTAACTATAATATATTTTTATTAATATTAATTAAAATTATTAATAAATATAAGTAGATAAATAAATACAAAAACTAAAATATTTAAATAAAAAACTTATAAACAAATTTTAAGTATAATAACTAGTATAGAATCTTTAAGAAGACTACTTAAATTAAATAATAACTAAAATTATATAAATAGTTAGTTGTACACTTTTTTTATGATTGCTTTTTGTAATTGTTTTTTTTTAGTATTAAAATAACCTCTTTGGTTCTAACTTTTTATTAATATTTATATCAGATATATATTTATATAAACATATTTATATTAAACTGCTTGACAAGTATACAACTAGCTATATATATAACTTTTCTATATTACCTATTTAAAAAGCCTGTCTAGAGGTTCTTTACTAGTTGTTATATCTAACATCTTTGTTTAGATATTCTATTTAAACTTTCTGATCTAATTCTGATATTAACTTTATTAAATTACTTGATTCAGATCCTTTCACCTTCAACCATAAGATTATAATCTTTAAACTATTTTTATTTTTAAGTTAAACCTATTAGAACAAGCTGTATTTTTTTTTTTACTATTAATCTAATTTAACACTATAGTTAAAATCAATATTTATAATTAAGATTATCTATTAAACTATTATTACTTTTGTAAAGTTTATTCAAATCTTGATATATTTTTTTTAATATTTTCTTTATTATTTTTTACTAACTGTTACTTAGAACAATTTAAATAATCTAGTATAATATACTTATATATTTTTTTTATCTAATGTTTTTAATAACCTAGTTAATATATATGCTTTTCTTATATATTTGTTGTTCAGTTTTATCTGACAATTTTTTTAAAAATGTTTTATAAACTTTTATTAGTTGACAATATTATTAAAAGTCTGTTATTTTTTTACTTAAAATTTCTAAATGGGTTTCTGTCTTCTTAGTTTTTTAATTTTTTACATCTAATAATCTTATTATAAGTTTATACTAAAATCTTATATAATACTGATTTTTCATATTCTTCTATGTATATGTAATATTACATTTTACATAAATATCTTAAGTTTTCAAAATCAGATAAATCCTAACCTAATGTACCTAAAATTACAAATGCATAAACCCAACTAATTGACAAGAGACAGTTATTATAACACAAATATAATTTTTAAAATTTATTATCTGTGAAAATTGAACTTTAAACCTGCTACTTGAAGATTGACAACCTGTTTACTTCACTAGGTTGCTACATTCTGCTTTCTGTAATTGTAATGCAATCATTAACTGAATAACTATTAATAAAATTCTAAATTGCAAATACTTACTTTAATATTTTAAAAAAAAAAAAACTTTTACTATTAAGTTTAAAACCAAGTATGTTTAGTATAAATTTGAATATGATTTACATTCTGCATAATTACTTTTTTAATATCTATATAAACTGTTAACTATAATTGCATCAAAAAGGTAACCTTGACTGCATCAAAAAAGTAACTCAAACGCACCTTGCTTTAATCGTCCCTTTTTAAAGATCTTGCGTGTAACGTTACAAAAACCATAATTAGATTTTGCAGATCTGCTTGATTTATATCACTAATTATTAGAACACGAACGTTAAAAAATTCAAGTTAAAATATCTCAATAAATTATTATAACGAAGTAGGGTAAAAAATGAAATACATATATATAGATAGAAACCGACACTTTAATTTGAATCAAAAATCTCAAAAAGTGTCAAGGCAGGTTTTCCTAGTCCATCACCCATATGACCTGCACTATATCTGTAATTAGGCTGATGTTGTACACCCCAATAGAGTACGTTGTATGGACCAGGGTAAAATCGTCACCCAAAAAAGGTTCTTCGATCCTTCAAAGTGAAAAGCGATTGTTAAAAGAATAAAATCCAATAAACACACTATTCTAAAAATGTATGTTGATTGCCGTAACCAAATCACTAACAATAGAATGAAAATCGGAATAAAAGTATAAAAACTAATCAAGTAAATGCAATTGCACTAGAAAATCTTGTAGATTTTATTTTTAATATCTTCCGGAAGATTATAACTCTGATTATTTATTTGAATACAGGACTCAATACAAAAAATTATTGAATCCAAATAGTAACAAATGGCTCGATAGTATTAATAAAAACTTTGTACCATTGCATAAATCGGAGAATTATGATCATTTTAAAAGTCAATGGAATGAAAAACCGTAATAAATATTACGTTTATTGAGTTATTTGAAATAAATAAAATGATTAATTTAAATAAATGATTAATTTATTACTTATCGTTATTACTTTGTTAGTCTAAATTTTTTATTTGAATTTTTCGTGCTCGATATATTTGTCACGTGATGGTCGAAACCTTTTTGGGTGGCGATTTTACCCCGGTCGTTCGTATGTATGTGATGTATGCGATTAGTCATTAACTAGTTATGGGTGTCGCTAAAGGAAAATCGCACATCGGGCTTAATTTTCCTAAAAAATCAGACTAAGTGTCATAGCGATAGGCAGAAGTTTGCCTGATTGGCTAATAAATTCAATTTAATTTTACATTATTTATACAGTTTAGAGTACTTTTAAAAAAAACGAAAACTAATTATAATAAATAAAAAAAAAGCTGTATAGAAGGTTTCATTAGAGCTGTAGGACTCCATTGCCAAAAATAAGATCTAATTCTCGTCCGTTTAAAAAAGTTATTATAGTAATAATTTCTCAAAAACCGATAAAATCAACTTATTACTAAGCTAATTTTTTTAAACGGACGAGAATTAGATCTTATTTTTGGCCATGGAGTCCTACAGCTCTATATAATGAAACCTTCTATACAGCTTTTTTTATTTCATTATGATTAGTTTTCGTTTTTTTAAAAAGTACTCTAAACTATATAAATAATGTAAAATTAAATTGAATTTATTAGCCAATCAGACAGACTTCTGCCTATGAGACTAAGTGAGTTCGTTTAATACCCCGATGTTAGGTTTTTCTTTGGCGGGAACAATAATTTTATAGGTACGTATTCACACGTGATTTTTATCGATTTTTTACTAATCGGATGCGGATGCGGCTGCGGCTGCGGCTGCAGTGTACAGCTTAGTATGGAAGGACAAATTTTTTTTAAAAAAAAATTTTTATAAAAGGGTTCTAATAAAACTTACAAGAAATCCTCCTTTTTCTTGTGAGCGGGATTCTCGCATTACGGTCCCTAATAAAAATTTATCATTTCCTTTTCCTTTTCCACCCGTCTATTGATTAAGCGAAAATATGGTAAATTTGATTTTTTTTCTTTAGTTAAAATTACTGGTAGTCCAGGAAAAAATTTTTTTTTGGCATTATAAAGTCGAGATGCGTAACTGAAATCATATAATTTCTTTTACTGAATGAAAATAGGTGAACTTTACAGTAGATCAAATTCGTGCCCTTGTAAGTAAACTGACGTTTTATTATGAACAAATTAGAAATAGATCCCAAGAAATTCGATAAAATCAATGGTAAAAACTTGCATTTGATGTAACTCAACATTAGATGGACCGAGTTAACAATGTGCGTAACATGTCGGTTATCGCACATGTCGACCACGGCAAGTCCACACTTACTGACTCCTTGGTATCTAAAGCTGGTATTATTTCTTCGGCGAAAGCTGGTGAAGCTCGGTTTACTGATACTCGTCAGGACGAACAAGATCGATGTATTACAATCAAATCCACAGCTATTTCGATGTACTTTGAATTGAATAAGGATGATCTCGGGGATGTCAAACAAAAAACTGATGGTAAAATAATTCATGTATATGTATGTGAATCGGTGATCATGATTTTTTCATTCAATATTAACCAATATTATGTAGGTAACGAATTCTTGATCAACTTAATTGATTCCCCCGGACATGTTGATTTCTCTTCGGAAGTTACTGCTGCTCTCCGTGTTACCGATGGTGCTCTGGTTGTAGTAGATTGTGTTGAGGGTGTATGCGTACAAACTGAAACTGTTTTACGTCAGGCTCTTACAGAACGTATCAAGCCTGTAGTTATTATTAACAAGGTCGATCGTGCCTTGTTGGAATTACAACTTACAAAAGAAGACTTGTACACAGTATGTTTTTTTTTGTTTTTGTTTTTTTTTATCCTCGCTTTCATTCTTCAAACATGTACAATAGCAATTCACTTACATGTGTAATTAACATCATCATGACTATAATTTAGTCATTCCAACGTACTATAGAATCAGTAAATGTCATTGTCTCAACGTACTTTGACAAAACCCTCGGTGAAATTCAAGTTTACCCTGAAAAGGGTACTGTTGCTTTCGGTTCTGGCCTTCATGGCTGGGGTTTCACTCTACGTCAATTTGCTCAACGTTACTCCAAAAAATTTGGTGTTGATCAAGAAAAGATGATGCAAAAACTTTGGGGTGAAAACTTTTTTAATCCTGTTACAAAGAAATGGTCCACGAAATCAAATACACCTGAAGGCAAACCTCTTGAACGTGCATTCTGCATGTTCGTCTTGGAACCCATCTTTAAATTGTTTGATGCTATCATGAATTTCAAAAAAGAGGAGGCTAGTAAGATGATAGAAAAATTGGAAATCAAACTTACTTCAGAAGAAAGAGAAAAAGAAGGCAAAGCTCTCTTAAAGATTGTAATGCGCAAGTTCTTGCCTGCTGCAGAAGCTTTACTAGAAATGATAGTTATTCATCTTCCATCACCTGTTACTGCTCAAAAATATCGTGCTGAAATGTTGTACGAAGGTCCCGCTGATGATGAATGTGCTATCGGTATCCGTGATTGTGATCCTAGCGCACCTCTTATGTTGTACGTGTCTAAAATGGTACCAACTTCTGATAAAGGACGTTTCTACGCTTTCGGTCGTGTGTTCTCTGGCACTGTTCGATCTGGTCTTAAAGTCCGTATTCAAGGTCCTAACTATCAACCTGGAAAAAAGGAAGATTTGTTTGTAAAGTCTATCCAACGTACTATTCTCATGATGGGTCGTTACGTTGAACCTATTGAAGATTGTCCTGCCGGCAATATTGTCGGTCTTGTTGGTGTTGACCAATATCTACTCAAATCCGGAACAATTACCACCTCCGAATCTGCCCATAACTTAAAGGTTATGAAATTCTCAGTTTCACCTGTCGTACGAGTCGCTGTTGATGTTAAGAACGCAAATGATTTACCTAAATTAGTAGAAGGATTGAAACGTCTTTCAAAATCTGATCCTTGCGTCCAATGTTATACATCTGAATCCGGTGAACATGTTGTAGCAGGAGCTGGTGAATTACATTTGGAAATTTGCTTAAAAGACTTAGAAGAGGACCATGCCCAAATTCCAATAAAAACCGGTGATCCTGTAGTATCATACCGTGAAACTGTTCAAGCCGAGTCATCCGTTACTGCACTTTCTAAATCACCTAATAAACACAATCGTCTATATATGAAGGCCTTTCCATTGGAAGAAGAACTTGCCGCTGCTATTGAAGATGGAAAGATTACACCACGTGATGATTTCAAAGCACGTGCCCGTATTCTTGCCGAAGAATATGGTTGGGATGTAACTGATGCCCGTAAGATTTGGTGTTTCGGTCCAGAATCCGTCGGAGCGAACTTGTTAGTGGATGTAACCAAAGGTGTTCAATATCTTAATGAAATTAAGGATTCTTGTGTCGCTGCCTTCCAATGGGCCACAAAAGAAGGCGTTTGTGCAGAAGAAAACATGCGTTCTTGTCGTTTCAATGTTATGGATGTGGTATTACACGCTGACGCTATTCATCGTGGTGGTGGTCAAATCATCCCTACATGTCGTCGTGTAATCTATGCATCATTTTTGACAGCAAATCCTGGTCTTCAGGAACCAGTCTATCTTGTTGAAATTCAATGTCCGGAACAAGCTATGGGTGGTATCTATGGTGTATTGAACAGACGTCGTGGTAACGTCTTTGCTGAAGAGCAACGACCTGGTACTCCACTATACAACGTCAAGGCTTACTTACCTGCAAGTATTTTTACACATCTTTATGGTTATGCAAATCTGATTAAAATCTCAAACTTTGAACTTCCTTTAACCTAATTTCAAATGATTAGGTAAACGAATCATTTGGTTTTACAGCTGACCTACGATCAAATACTGGTGGTCAAGCATTCCCTCAATGTAAATTTTTTTAGAAGTTTTGTCTTTTGTTAGAAAAAAAGAAAATGACTTGTTTATTAATCGATTATTATTATTATTAAAAACCGTTATAGGTGTATTTTCACATTGTAAGTCTTTTTCTCATCTTTATCATTGAGCTTTTTGGTAATTTTAATATTTATATTTTTTTCGTTTGTTAATCAATTCGTAGGGCAATTAATGAATGGAACACCATTAGAACCTGGAAAAGTTGCTGATATCGTAAAAGCAGTAAGGAAAAGGAAAGGTCTTGTCGAAGATATCCCGTCTCTCGACAAATTTATGGATAAATTGTAATTTGTTGAAATGTTTTAGAGGCCCGCCTTGTTACCTTAGAGTAAACTAATGTTTTTTTTTAATGAGTTGGATTAAAATAGTAAGAAAAAAAATGCCAAATTTAAATATTTTTCCGTTTTTTTTTAAATGGACATGATTGTATAATAAAAAAATTGTGATGCAAATTTCTTATTGAATTTTAATCGTACATATCTATGTAATGTATAATTTTTTTTCGTTTCAATATCTGAGCTGGCATGATTGATCTTGTTTAAAAGAGTTAGAAAGACGCACTTGTATACTTAACGATGTATTGTGTAATTTTGTTAGATTGTACCAATTATTTAAAATCAAACGTGGTAACTCTGTAAAATTATCATATAGTAAAATATCAAGCATAAAAATTTTCTTTTACTGTATATTCAGTTATAAAAAAATAAATTATGCAATAACAATTTAAAAATCAAATGTTTTAGAAAACAATGATTTTATTGCCACTTAGAACTACTTATAGAATGTCATTTTCTAAGGAATTGTTACGAAAAATCTTTAAGAATGTTTTAGAGAATTTATTCAAATTATCAAAATTTTCAAATCTTTTATTTGAACTCTTATTAATTCTTTTAATTTTTTTTTAATTTTTTAATTTGCTTAATGAATTCTTTTACCATGCCTAAAAAAATATAAGAACTAGGAAAGAAAAACTCTTTGATCATCAAAACAAACAAAAAAATAAAAGAAAAATTTTAAAAATATTAAATAATTTGAATAGTATACAAGAAAACAATTACAAACACAAAAGACAATTAAAAACCTATCAAATAATATAACAAACAAAGTTAGAAGACATAAAAACTAGTTCAAAGTAGGCTTGTAATACAGATTTTTTTCAAAAACAAAAAACAAAATACATACTAATATATGCATTAAGAAATACTAAACAAACTAATATAAATATTTAAAAAACAAAACAAACAAATAATACAAATAAGATGTAATGACTTAGTAAAGTAGATAAGTTGTCAATTTTCCAAATAGCAGATTGTAAGTTCAAATAGTAAAATTTGAATTTTTCATCTATGTTATAACAACTGTTTCTAACAATTAGGTTAAGATATTTGTAATTATAGTTGCATTAGCATAATTAGCAGGTTATAGAACATTTGTGTAATTGGTTATACAAAGAAATGCAAACTAGCATCAGATAATGCAAACTTAAGATAAGTCTTTGTAATTGTATAAATCTATAAAAATTAAAGAACAAAAGAAAGATCTAAATAGAAAGGTAATATAGATTTTTAATAATATACTCTTCTGACAGTGAATACTAAAATTTTTAATTTTCATAATAGTCTAACCTAATTGAATAATAATTGTATTCACATATAAAATATAATTTTTTTATATACAAATCAGTTTATACATATTAGACAAAATTGTTTAACATAACAATTAGCATATAATTTGAGAATTTTAGAAAATTTAATAAATTTTTTGAGGTTATTTTTAGCATTTTAGATCTTTGTAAATAAAAAATAAAAAATAAATAAATAATACTTGTTTATAGTAATGCATTTCTAAACTGTATTATAAATATTTATTAAATTTTATTAAGATTATTCTCTGAGTTCTAGAGCATATAATATTAAATTTTTATAGAAAAATTATTAAAGATTCTTAAGAACTATTGCATTTAATTCAAAATTTTAATTTTTAAAAAATCTTATTTTTGATATTTTAAAATTTTATATAATAAAATATTGTAAAATTTATATTAAAACAGTTTAATAAAAAAAATGTATTGTTTTATATAACATAATACATCTATTTTATTTTTAGAATCATGTTTTTATAAATTTTATAATATTTTATTATATAAAATTTTAAAATATTAAAAATAAGATTTTTTATAAAATTAAAATTTTGAATTAAGTACAATGATTTTTAAGAATCTTTAATAATTTTTCTATAAAATTTAATTTTATATACTTTAGAACTTAGAGAATAACTTTAATAAATTTTAATAAATATTTATAATACAGTTCAATAATGCATTGTTATAAATAAGTTTTATTTTTTTTTAATTTTTATTTACTAAGACCTAAAATACTAAAAATAATTTCAAAAAATTCATCAAATGTTTTAAAATTCTCAAATTATATGCTAATCATTATATTAAACAACTCTGTCTACTATGCAAGAACTAATTTGTATATAAAAAAATTATTGTTTTATATATAGTTATAATCATTATTTAATTAGGTTAACTATCATAAAAATCAAAATTCTAGTGATTACTGTCAGAAAAGTGTACTGTAAAGATTAAACCTAAAAACAAATATTAATATAAAGTATCTAAATAGACAAAAACCTTTAGATGAAGAATACAACCAACTAGATTATTAGAATTGTTAAAAGAAAAGGATATTAAACTGATCTAATATATTAATAAACTAGTTATAATCTTATTAAACTATCTAAATTAAGAGTCTAAAAAAAAACAAAAATATACTAAAGTATTAAAAATATATTGTAAAGTAAATGTTAGGGTTCAAATAAACTTTACAAAAATATATTAATTTAATAATTAGTTATAATTGCAAATATTAATATAGTTATAATAATATTAGATTAGCTGTAAAATAAATATACAGAAGGCTTCAAGAGGTTTATCTTAAAGATAAAATAGTTTTAAGATGAAATAAAGATTTAAGTATAATTCAGTAAAGTTAGTATAGATAGCAGATTTAAAGAATTTAAAATAAAATATTCAAGCAAAAATGGTATATATAGCAATTAGTAAAAAACTTTTAAGTAAACTTCTTAAATAGATAATATAAAAAAGTTATATGTGAAGCCAATTGTACATTTTTTTTGTTGTAATTCTATATAGAATACATTATTAAAAATATTAATAAAAGTTGAAAGACCCAAAAAGGCATCTTAATAATAAATAATAATAATAATACAAATATAAATATATCAATACTTAAACTAAAAAAGATATTGCAAACTTTTATACTTTATTATACATTATACAAAAACTCCAAAAAATAGGTAAAATAGTTTATTTTTAACAAAACATATAATAATATTATATATTATACACACAATTTAAAATTTTGCTTATAAGAACTCTTCTCTGTAGATTCTTTGACCAAAAATTGTTAAGAAGCAAAAAAAATATAGAAAAATCACAAAACCTACTAGGAAACAACACTTAGACCCTTAACAAAAAAAAAAGCAGCAAAAGTTACACTCAGCTAAAAAATAAAAACACAAATAGAAAAACTTAGAAGTAGCATAGCTTGAAAGAATTAAAATTTTAATGAAAACAAAAATTTTGTAGAAATTTTAGTAAATTCCTATAACTCTGTTATAAAGATTAATTTAGATTACATGAAAAGTACAAAAAATAAATAAAGTAAACAAACAAACATATATAGTAAGGTAGTTCACTAGAATAAGCATGTGACATAGCAACAACTAAACTAAACTAGCTGATAGCTGAAACATATAATGAAGATATTATAGAGTATATTAAAGGTATAGAAGACAGAAATCACAGATATGTAGATTGCAAAATATTAAACCAAGTTCTCAAAACACCAACAAAAGGTCCAAGCAATATAGAGCACATCACAAAAGATTTAGCAATCTATGACCTAAAACACATTATATCTTAGAACCTGCTAGTTTATGATCAGATATTAGAAGCCTTAAGAATAGCAAAAATAAGCTGACTTAAGAAAGAAATAATTAAAAAGTGGTCAGAAAAGCTGAGATCAATAAACTATAATTCAAACTTATTTAAATACTATATAAACATAAAAGAAAAAAAAGTATACCAAAAAGAAAGCAGAAGAGATAAGGTAAGAATTTTAATTGAAACCAATAAGACAGAAAAATTCACCAATAGAGAGCAGAACCAAGAAAAAAGAAACAATTCTAAAGAATTAGAGCAGAAATTAGAAATACTAGAAGAACAAATGAAAGGGCTTAGTATTGCTACATTACAATATTAAACAAGTTAAGCTATTAATAATTTGAAATATAAAGAAGAAATACTAACAGAAAGCAAAAAGACAAAATTAAAAACTATGGATATAGAAATAACAGAACAAAAAAAAAATGAATAGTAAAGAAAATAAAACAATGTTTTTTACAAGTTTAATTTAGTACAGCTACTAGTTTCCAGATAATCATATATATAATAAAAATAAGTTCTTTAAAGCAAACATGTTAATGTATGCCTTGCTAGAAGAAACCAAAGAAGAAAGAGTAAAATACATTCAGTAGATTCTAAGAAAAAACTATTATATTAAAACAGTCAAAGAGATATTCAAAAATAGAAATAATTGAATAAAAGTAGATTTTAACTATAAGCATAATAGAAATATAGCAATGAACAGAATTAAAAGAAAAGAAGAAGAATGGCTAAAACTAATATTAGGATAAATCAAAAACAAAACTCAAAATATAGAACACCAAAAAAAATGTAATACTAAAAGAAGAAAAGAAGAAAATACAGAACAAATCGAAACAAAAAAGGATAATGAAATGAAAAAATTAAATATAAAATTAGAGAAAGAGAAGAAGAAGAATACAAGAACACAAGTCAAGCAAAAGTGGAAGTTAAAAGTACAAGAAGCTTTCAGGCAGAAGAAGATCTGAAGGCAGAAAACTATTTAATGATTTGGGATCTATTAGTATATATTAATATAAAAAAGGTAGAATATATGTGCAAAAACATCAAAGATGCCAAAATAGAATGAATCAAGAGATTTAAAGACAAAGCCTTGGCAATAATATATACTAAGGGTTTAAAAGAAGAAAACATTTCATGGGCCTTGCTAATTGGTATATATAAACTAGCAAAAGTGTTTAAAAGCAATGAAGATTATAGCTTACAAGACCAATACAGTTAATTTACATCAAAACTACTAAAGCTTCTTGAAAATGCATCTGAAGTGCTGCTACTGTGATGCTTAAGAAAGAGAGATGCTAAGTCAATATATATATCAATAAACAGAAATAGCAATCAAAAAAAATCTGCAATAATCTTATTACATCAGAGAAGAAGATGAAAACAGCACAAACTAAACCAATAATATTTAATAATTACTTGCTATTTTGGCAAGAGGAAATAAAAAAGAAGAAGCAGAATAAAGAGGAAGTCCATTATGAGAAGTGCATAAATATATATGATATAGATGTAGACTCAAATACAGAAGTATATAAAAACAAAAGAAATAAGAAAAAAGAAGACACAGTAGAGTTTAATAAAAACAAAAAGAAGCATCACATATATTTAACAAGAAAAAAAAAATCAACAAACATGAAACCAAGACCTTTTAGAAAAAATCCTCAAGAGACTAAAAAAACTAAAAGTACAACAAAACAAGACAAAATAAAAGATAGAAGAAAACTTTACTAACTGCTTCTAACAGTATCACAGTTAAATTAATAAGCATAAACCAAGATATTGGAAAGTTTCTGCATAGTAAAAGAAGAATTTTCAAAGAAAGAAACATAGATGCATCTCTTGGCTATAATGAGAAAACAAAGAAAAAAAAAAAAAAAGATAAAAAACATAGAAACAAGACATAAACATCTGAAAGAAAAGTAGAAACAAGGAAAAAAATAAATAAAAATTGCATACTACAACATTAATGAACTTAAAACAAAAGAATGGAAAGTAAAAAACCTTCTAGAATAGACAGGAAAAGAAGAACTAATGATAGTAGGAATAATGAAAATGAATATTACAGAAAAAGAGAAGAAATTTTTATTATATAGTTATAACACATAGTATAAGAGATATTGGACTAATAGGGCAATAGACAAGAAAAAAGGTTCAAGCATAGGAATACTAATAGATAAAAAGTAAAAAAACATGTAAAAGCAGTTAAAAGAGTTAGTGAATACATATTGGAGGTGAGATTATATTTTAAACAATTAGAATTAATAGTATTAGGAGTATATATCCCACTAAATGACAAATTAATCAGTAAGAAAATCTAGCAAAGAATTGTAGAGGTAGTAACAAACAGAAAAAGATATACAAAAGTAATTATACTTGATGATTTTAATTATACAGTAGATAATATACAGTATTAGACAGACAATATTCACAAATATCAAATTACAAAAAACTACTAATATTTAATTGGCTCAAAAAACAAAACTTTATAAATTTATACAGAAACCTGCACATGACAAAAGAAGCATACACATAGTCAAGTCAGGAGACTGCAACAAGAATAAATTATATTTAGCTATCAGAAACACTTGTGTCAAGTCAACAAAAAGCTAATATCGAAGAAGCAGAAAGTTTAACAAACAGCAATTATAAGATAATAATAACAGAAATATGAGTGGAACACATAACCACAAGCAGCAGCAGAGCAAAAATTAAATGAAAAAACCAAATCAAAACAATATAACTATATGAAGAAGCAAAACAAAAAGACTAGAAAGACTATGCAAGAAAGCTACAAAATTAGCTAGAATAAAAAAGAGTATTAAAATGACTAGAAGATGATAATATAAAAACAGAATATAGTACAGAGGTACTGGACCAAATGTAAGATGCAATAGAAGAAGCTATAATTGAAGCAGCAAACAAACAAATCTTAAAAAAGAAGATATTCAATACTAAGTTAAATAGAAGACTAAACTAGAAAAAAACAAAGAAATACAAACACATTACCAAACTTTAGCAAATAATCAAAAAAGTAAGAAGTAAGAAGAATCAAAAAGTAGAAAAAAATAAAAAAGTTAAAATAAACAACAAACTCCAAATTATAAAAAAAGAGCTAGGAGCAACATTGCCAAAACTATACAGACAGTAGTTAGAAGTTTGGATAAATAATATGAAAGGTTGACAAAGAATATTTAAAGAGAAAAAAGAAAAGAAATGAGAATGAGCATCAAAAAAACAGATAAAAGAAAACATAAACAGAAGATGTAAAATGATTAAAACAGATTAAGGTTGAATGATTGTCAGCTTACTAAATAAACTATACAAAAAGATTGTTCTAGACAGATTTATAATACAAGATAAAGAAAAAGTTGACCTAATAACAGAACCAAATGCAGTTCTAAATAGTTTGGCAGCTCATTTTATAAATCAGTTTAGAAAATAGAAAATCAAACTTGAAGAAATAGCAGAAGAATAGAAAAGAGTATATAATTCAAAAGATTGAATTAATAAGACCTAATATAAGAAATTAGAAGAAAGAATAGAAGAAAAAAAATAGAAAGAAATACTTAAAGAACTTAAAATAAATACAGCTCTAAAAATATTAGGCATAAGTTACATATTAATAAAACATGTAGAGAAAAGATCATAGAGAATTTTTAGAGCCTTTGTAAATTTGATTCTGAAAAAAAAAGACATATCAAAGAAGTAGAAAATTGCATAAATATATCCAATTTCAAAAATATAGACTGGGTTACTGCTTGAACAACATCAGACCAATAGCATTGATCAAGACCTTTAAGAAAGTTGTCACAAAAGTAATAACAAAAAGATTAGTCAGAGTGTTTACAGAAAGGAATATACTCAAAAGACCAAATTTTGCAGGTCTGCTAGAGAATTCAACAGAGCAACTGATATATATATTAAATATGATAATAAAGGAGGCATAAGAAAAAAATAAAGAAGTATAGATACTATTACAAGATATAAAAAAAGCATTTAACTTAGTTCTACTAAAAAGCCTAAAATAGACCTTAAAAAGAGTCAAAATTTTGCAAAAAACAAGAAAATATATAAGCAATCTGTTTTGTAAATAAAAACTCAAAGTTATTACAGTTTATGGTTTAACAAAAGAAATAATAGCAGGAAACAAAGTAGACCAAGAAAAGGTGATTTTACTACTAATTTGGCATCTTTTTTATAATCTATTATTAGAAAAAATACAAGAAGATAAAACATTAGGCTATATAGTAGAATAAAGAATAACGGAAAAAGTATATAGTGATAATATTACAAGTTATAAACAAATAGCAATTGTATATACTGATGATACAACATGAATTGCAAACAGTAAAGAACAAATAATAAGAATTCTAAGCATTGCAGAAGAGTTCTTTAAAGCAATAATATTGAAATAAATAGATCAAAATCAAAGCTCATAGTAATGAACACAAGAATGAAAGAAGAAAAAAAAGAAATTATATTTAGCTATAATAAAATAATAGAAGAACCCAAAAACAAAATTGTAAGGTCATTAGGAATATGGCTAAATAGCAGAATAAGAAAAGCACTGGTCTGTAAAAAAATAAAAGGAATAGTTAGTTAAACAGTTAAAGATCTAAGATACAAAAAGATGATGATAAGTCAAATTACATACATAAACAATACAGTAATAATTCCTAAGCTAGAATATCTCTTATAGCTAACAAAAATGTCAAAAAGAATGATTAATAAAATACATCAACCATTACTAAATATAAGTGCAATATGATAAGAACATTAAACAACTGTACAATTAAGCACAAAAACTTAGATAATTGCAAAACACTAAGCCAAGAGATAATAACCAAGCAAATAAGTAGTCTCTTCTTAAGACTCACACAGGTTAAATGAATAAATAAAAGATAAATAATAGGTAAATAACAAAAAAAAAATCTGCCATTATTCTACCCTATATTTGCCAAATAATGGCAGCATAACAGCAGCATAATAGCAGAATAACAGTAAAATACCAGAAGATTTGTCAATATGAGTAATATAATAGTAATATAATAGCAAAATAATAGAACAGTTCTATTATTTTACTTTT
>CAJVQA010005493.1:0-16082 GCA_910591915.1 Cetraspora pellucida | reverse complement strand
AAAAAATGAAAATTACAAAATATTTAGCATTGAGGACTTTAAATTTACATTGGGTCACTAATTTTTGTGACAAAAAAAATATTTTTACTACTGTTTATTATTGCATCTTTGATTTTACAGATGTACATACTCATTTATAAGTTTTTTTTTGTTTTTTTACTAAACTATGAATAAGTCACGCAAACTAATCAATTTCAAGACTTTGCGTACAGAGGCATTAGTTCCTAGTAAATTTGATGAATAAGTTATACAGACCAATCAAACTTAAGATTTTGTGAACATAAACCACTTCTGCACTTATTGCATGATATTGATGCAAAAATTTATCAGACAAATATAGAAATCATGAGATAAAGTCACAAGGATTGAATTTCCAATCAGATCCGAGATTTTGTACAGGGCATTTAACTCTCAGGTAAACCATACATTGTACAAACTCCATTCCTGGTAAAAAAGTTTTTAGGCAAATAAAACAAGTATTAGTATTATGAGACAGATTCTGTATAACAAAAAAAAGTAATATTATTATTATATTTAGAATACATTAGATTCACCATAAATGTATACAAATCATTATTACTAAGAATAACAGAATTAATTAAAGAAATCACATATTTAGAAAAAAGATTATATAATATTTAATCAAACAAGAGGCTTTAATGAATAGATTTCCTCTTATGATATTAATGTTATTTTTCTCAATGAACACGACACAGAAAGATTAACAGGCAATAATAAGATTATATATTTTTTTTAGTAAATCTTATTATACTATTAAATGCATACTGGCTTGGAACAATTACTACATTAATCTTTTTATATATTATGTAGAGTACAACATTACTATATATATTTGTCTTAGTTAATACAGAAAAAAATAACATACCACAATATATACAAATCGAGTAATCGATAGCACATTGGCTTTTGACTATTTGTAGATAAACCCTATACATATATGAACATAAAATTTTACCAGTATGATTAAACTGTTACAACAAGACATAGTTTTTCAGGAGCAAATTTAAATCAAGATTTCTTAACAGAAATAGAAAGTTTACATTGATTCTAGAAATTTAAAATAGAAAAATTTATGAGATAATATATGAACAGATAATTTAAGTTGATACATGAATAAAACAAGTATGAACAAGTTACAAATAGGATATAAAGAGTTAGATTTAAAAACTAATTATAGAATAGTCGTAATGTCCAACTGCCATTTTTTTTTTTGCTTTAGTAAATTACGGTCTAAAAATGACTCTGATCCTCTTAATCAGATAAGTTTTGGTCATGTGTATCACATTGTTGATTTTTCATGGAACTCATGAATTCAATTCAAAGCATCTACATCCTTTATTATTAATAGTCACAAATTATCATGTTTTCTGAAATGACTTTAGTCTTTAACAGTTCTCAATACTTATAGATCGGTGGAAGTATATGTCAGAATACTATAGATAGATTCATATATTCAATAGTTTGTCTAAGCTTTAAGATATATTGTAGTTTTTTTAGCTCGCAAAATAGTGACCAGTTTAGAAGAATAAAATATAGGCTCGTAACGAAGTTTGTAAAAGAAAAATTCCAAAATATTATTATTTAGAAAACATTTCAATATTATGATATAATCTCTTTAGTGCTATAACTTGATCCTAGTGTTCAGATCTAATTAACCAGAAGATTATGTGGACCCAAACTGGGATGTACTCGTCTTTAAGGGGGCAAAGCCCTATGCAGTATACAAATATAGAATCCCTAATCACGACAATAATTATCCAATCAGATACAAAAGAGATACCACTCAACTCTTTTATAAACCATACACTTCGTATTTCATACTTCATTCCTGGTATAATTATAATCAATATATTGTCATCTCAGAATTCAGTAAGTCTGTTGCTAAACTTAGCTAACTCTCATGTAACCTATAGCAGTTAAGTTAAAATAGACATATTAGATTTGGCAAATGAATTATTATCTGTAGATAAATACTGATCTCTTTTCTTAAGTTTTTTCTTTAACCTACTCTTAATCTAATTCTTATTTTCTTTTATTGTCTTAATCAGAATTTTACTATATCAAATCAGGGTTGGAACTCTTCTCAGGTCTTTTATAATAGTTTACTGGATATATGACTAGGCAAGCAATCAATTATAGGTTTAGTTTATTGTAAAGATTAATGATTATTGTTAGAGATAAGATTTATAATAGTAACTGATTATATAAGATAACACTTTTATTTATACTATGGGGCAGGTAGTTAATTTTTATTTTACAATTGTAATTACTGGCCTTTTGGTTTAGGCAAATTGTCCTTTATTTATAATAAATGTTTTTTTTTATTTATATTATAAAATTTGTCTAATATATTAAACATATTTAATATATTGTATATGTCTAATTTATCATATATATTATATTTATTTAATATATCACACTTATGTAATATAGCAAATATATCAGATATATTAGACATATTTGATATATCTGATATACTTGACATTTCTGTTATTTAAGTTCTTTATCATATATACTAGTTATATTTTTAGGTTTCATATTTCTCTTTTATTTAAGGTTGAGTTTTATAAGATGCCTTTGATTATTTGTTGAATGTTAACCATTTTCAACTGATGAATATTTCTGAAAGTTAGCTTTTCTGTTTAGTATATTTGCTCAATTTTATATATGGAGAATATATTATAGGTTTGAATAGAAGTAACTTGATAGTATATTGATACCAAGTTCTAGAATTGGCTCTGGTAATATAAGCTTCTATTGACATAGAGCATTTTAAGATAATACCCAAATACAAGAATATTGATTCAGTTACCAAGTCTTATGATCCTCTTTAGCTAGTTAAGTATGTTAATCACACATATTATAAAGTCATGTGTTTTATTAAAGGTAAAGAGCAGTAAATTAATATCAAGTAGAAGAATAGAGATGATGTCTTTGATGATTTTATTGATATAATCAGCATAGTTAACTTTTAAATTAATTTAAAAAACTTTTTTCACAACTTTTACTCTTTTATTATTTTCACTCATTAATATTGTTCGATTATTTTTTACCTCTTTTATTTCTTCATTCTTTTTTGTATTATATACAGTTTAGGCTATCATCAACAAATTTTCATCTAACTCTTTGCCAATCATAATAGCTTTTTAGTAACTTAATATTAATTGGCATAGCAATTAAGTTACCTTCCATCATCTGTAGCTTGAATATGTTATTATGGAGCACCTCATGTATATAATATGGGCCCTTTCATTTCAGCTTCAACTTTATGCTCTTATTATATTTATTAGCAAGTTTGTATATAAGAACCTTATCTCTAATATACAAATTTGAAAGTGATCATATTCTTTTATCATGCCTTATTTTTTGTTTGTATTGGGCATGTTGAACTTAAACTACTGCTTCATACCATGCTCTAAAAAGCTTTTTATTAGCTTCTATATTCAATTAATAAGAGTCTTCTCTACTAAAGTATTTGTACTATTTTTAGGATCAGTTGTTGAGTTTTATATCCATAACTCAAATAGAACAGGGTCATTTTTGTCATTAAGTGTTGTATGGTATGGTATATAAAGAGTACTGCCAAAATGACCAAGTTCCAATTGGCAACATTTCTTATCAATTTTGCTACTGCTTTACACTAGATCTTGTTGAATCTTTCAATCAGCTTATTTGTTTAGAGATGATATAAAATGAACAACAAGTGTTTGATATGAAATTTCTTTAACAAATTATCCACTAGCTGGTTCTGAAAGTGGGTACCTTTGTCTGATAGTATTTTCTTTGAACAGCTATGCTGGCACATAATTTCTTTAAATATGAAGTTAGCTACTATTAGTGCATTGGCAGATTTGATTACTTTTGCTTCTGGCCACTTTGTAAGATAATCTGTAGTAATGATGATATAGTGCTTATTTTGTAAAGTTATTGAGGCAGATCAATAATATTGATTTCTATTTGGTGAAATGGTTTAAATACTGGTATTGGATGCAAGGGCCCTTGTAACTTATTCTTATTTCTTCTTTGACATTGGTTACAGGTCTTTACATATTCTCATATATTCTCAAATTGCTAGGACCAAATGTATTCAGTTTGAATCTTTTAGAACATTTTCTTGTTGCCAAAATGTTTTCTAATGAGTAGGTATGGGCCAAAAATAATATTGGTCCTATTTTATGTTTTTGTGCAATTTGTACTAACTTCATTTAGTCTTATTTGCTTCTTTTATATAACAACCTGTTCTCTAGTATAATTATCATACTTAAACTATTATCCTTTTTTGATGAGCAGGTTTTAAGGTAGGTGATTCTGTATATATTGCTTTATATGGTTATATTATACTATTTTCATAATTAATAAATTTTTGTTTCTGTAAAGCCAGAATATTAACAACTTGACTAGATTTTGTTTATCATTGCATTTGGCATTTCTTTATATAGCTATTTCTATTTCTGTGCTTAATTCTTAATTGTATAGTAGTTCATCTTCATAGTCATTACTACATTACTTAGAATGTCTTCAAGGCAATAAAGTTTATAGATTATGTTAAGTTCTTATAATACATTTTCTTTCTTGATTGTAATTTTGTCTTTAATTATGAGCCAGAAGTTATTCATTTTTTTCATCTACTCTCATTTCAGCAGATTTCTATTTGGACTTATTAACTGAGTCATTCTGCAATTCTAAGGGCATATCTTCTTAAATTCAATTCTCTTTGTTTAGGTTTTACAAGACCTCATCTGTTTTATATTAATAGTTGAATAAAATGTTTAGAGTGGATTTTTCTTTAACATCATAGTTAGAATCTTTAATATACTCTTTCTATTCTATCTTATTCTGTTGATTACCTATTCTTTGTCAGTGATATTTACTGGATGTATTTCTTTATTATTTTTTGCTATCAGTCTATTTCATTCTTGTGCTACTTGACAAGTATCACAAGTTGCTCAAGTTCAGTTGACACATTCAATTCTGGCTTTTGAAAAAAAGCATTTGCATTACTATAGACCCTTCTAGACCAATGTTTAATAGTGTAATTATATGGCTGAAGTCTTAGAATCCATCATGCTTGTATTTCTTTAAGCTCAAAAGTATGCAGCCATTTCAATGCTGAATAATCTATAACTATAACAAAGGGCTTGAATTCAAAATACTAATAGTAATGTGCTATTGCTTAGAGCATTGCAAAACACTTAAATTCAGGCATACTACAGTTTCTTTCAGCTTTTAATAAGCTTGACTGGCATAGAAGATTATATGTTCTGTTCTTTCTTCTTCTTTTTGGGCTAAAACTGCCTTCAAACTGATTTCTGATATATTATATATAGGTAAACATTTTGTTGAAATTTGGATATTGCAATATTGACACAGTTATTAGATATTCTTTTAATTTTTCAAATGCTTTATTTTGGTTCTTTCTCTATTCAAATTTTATATCCTTATTTAATAGTTTGTACAATGGTCAAGCAATTGCAGTGAATCTCTTGATAAATCTATGATAATAGGAAGCTAGACTAATAAATGCCCTTAGTTGTCAAATTATCTTAAAGATCAGAAAGTGTATTACTTTATTAATCTTGGACTTATCAGACTGTATTTCATTGTACTTTATTATATAACCTAATAAGTAAATTTCTGTCTAGAAAAATTTACACTTCTCTACATTAATTTTCAACCTGGCTGCCTCTAACTATCTAAAGATTTTCCACAAATGTGTCAAGTGTTCAGAAAATATTTGTAAGTATATAGTTATATTATTAATATATACTGCAGTAAATTTTTCTATATAGTTAGCTAATACTTTGTTCATTAGTTTTTTAAACATAGCAGGAGCATTGCATAGGCTAAAAAGCATAACATTAAACTTGAATAAGCCAAATTTTGTTATGAAAACAGTCTTCTCTTAATTCTTTTTATGTACTCTAACCTGCCAGTAGCTGCTCTTTAGATCTAGGCTAAAGAACCATTTTGCTGTTCAAAAGGTTTTCAATAAGTCATCAATTCTGGATAACAGATAGAAGTCTTCTAGTTACTAAATTCAAGTAACAATAGTTGATACAGAGTTGTAACTTGCCTTCTTTTTTAAAAATGACAATAATTGATGAAGCTTCAGACTGTTTGATCTATAAAACAAGCTTTGTTTTTTCATTCTTTCAATTCTTTCTTAATAAATTCTTGTTCATTCAATGCAGTACAGTATAGACTTTGTTTGATAGTCTTGCATTTTCAATTTCTATTTGATGAGTTAGCATATTTGGCTCTTCTAATTTCTTATTATCATTAATAAACAGACTCTTTTGCATAATAAAGGAATTTACAGGCTTATTTTTGTTCTTTTCTATTTAGATTTTTGTCTTGAACAAACTGCTTCAAATAATTATCTACTGTTCACTCTTAAGGTTCTTCTTGGCTTGCAAGAAGTTCTTTAATTACTGTAAGGTAAATGGCTAGGCTCTTAATGTTTTCTTATGGATTTTTATAAAATCCATTTTATACAAGATAAACTCTTTTGTGAGATATCTTTTGATTTTATTTAACTCTTAATTCTCATATGTAAACTTATCAAAGATATCACCACTTTTATCCCTACTATCTACATTTCTTTTCTCTTTAGCCTATTTCAGATTACTAGTTCCTGTATATGATATTGGTACTTTAATGATTTTGTCTTGATACCTTAGATTAGGTGTCTTTTGTCAAAGTGAAGTTCTGCCTTTGCTTTTGAAAACCAATCAGTTCACAGGAGTATTGTTTTATCAAAGAATTCAATAATTTGAAAGTTACTAAAGATAATAGCATCTTGAATTGTGATCTTCATACAATTAATCTTTCCAAGTGCTCTGGTTTTTGCTTCTGTTGCTATAACTACAACAGTTAATGATTTTGCATAAATATGCAATTCAAATCTATTCATCAGCTTCTTCATCATTATGCTAATAGCAGCTCTAGAATCTAATATGGCTATGATCATGTTTCCTCTTATTCTTATATCATAATATGCAGTAGTAGTCTGTTTGGTGTCTTTGAATTTCATGTGACTGGCTTCTTAGACTTGAGGTAGAAGTTGATATAAAATCTTTGTCAAGTTTTATTGTTGGTTTAGATAGTGCAGTATTTGCCTAATAGTAGCACTTGATTTTTAACTAAAATATTATTAGCTATATTATATAGGAAAAGTTTATTAATTACTGATAGTTCTCATTTCTGCTTGGTTTTCTTATTGGCACCAACTCTTTATTATCCATTAGGTTAGAAACTTCTTTTAAATTGATCAGAAGATTTTCTTCTTGAGTTTCATGTTTTCTTAACCTATTTTACTATTTAGGTGCAGCTTGTTCTTGTACTCAGTTACTATAATTACTACTATTATTATAGGGTTGGTATTGGTTATTATTTTCAATGATGAATACTTCATCTTCCTTCCAATTACCATTATAATATTTATTTGAATTCTCTATATAATTACTAATTCATTTTTTATCATAATCTCTTCTAGAGTTCTTTTCAAAAAACTAATGCAAACAATATAGCCAGTTTCTTTACAATTATAACAGATGAAGTCTCTTTATAGTTCTCTCAATAAGTCCTTTTAGATATCTTAATGTTTCTTGTAATTATGTACTTCTTTTGGTTAGTTGAAACTAGACACTGAGTTGGATGATGCTGCATAATTCAAGGTTAGTTGTTCTATTCTTTTGGATATATTTATTTTCTTCTCTTTAATTTTTCTCTGTTGAACCTTTTCATAAGTCTGTTTGTTGCAATATTTATTGGCCTTACTCCAGAGATGTTGACAATGGCTTCTTTCAATCTTTTAGGTTCAGATACTGCAATAAACATAATGGTTTTTTCTCGTAATTTACTCAAGAACATCTGAATTATATATGTGTTGAGTAATTCATTTTCAGGGTTGACTCTTCCTATTAGGCATTTAAACTTCATGACATATGCATTAACCTTTTTATCTATTTGTTGTTAAAGGTTGTTGAGCTCTATTTGTTATTAGTAACATTTTTCTAAAGTGGTAAAAAATTCTATAAAAAAATGATAGAAACTTTCTACTTCATTATCATTATTCTTCTATTGGTTTAATGCATTGTTGTTTCCTTTGTGCCAATCTACAGCTAACTCTTTTAAATATTCTGAAGTACTTTAACATTTATTTATCAGACTAATTGTTGGCAATCACAGCTCATTCAAATAATTCTAACTATTTGATAGAATTCTCTTTAACATTTCTAAAGAATAGTTCAATTTTCATATAAGTCAATTTTTTTTCTTCAGTTAGGTTTTTCTTCAAATCATGATGGTTGTTGCTATTTTCATGAATAATATCATCAATCTGTTTAGAAGTTTTTTTAGCTTATTCTTATTCATTTCTTCTTTTGTATCCTTAGGTAAGTATGTTCTAAATTTCTGTTACTTATCTTATTTTATTTCTATTACTAATTTCTATTTCTTTCTCTCTACTCTACTATATTTTTTTTTCATGTTTCTTATATTTGAAGAAGGAGGAGAGTAGTAAATGCTTTCCTTAATATCAAATCTCACAGTCACCACCAAATTGTTGTCTCAGAATTTAGTAATAACTAAACTAAGCCAACTCTTATATAACCTACTATGGCTAAGTTGAAACAGGCATATTAGATTTGATGAATGGATTATCAGCTGTAGATAAGTACTGGTCTCTTCTCTTGAGTTTTTCCTTCAATCTACTTTTAATATAATTCTTATCTTCTTCTATTGTCTTAACCAGGATTTTACTATGTCAAATCAGAATTAGAACTTTTCTTAAATCTTTTATAATATTTACTAAGCATATGATTAGGTAAACGATCAATTACAGATTTAGTTTATTGTTAAGATTAACAGGTATTGTTAAAGATAAGATTTATGATAGTAACTGATTGTATAAGACAACACTTTTACTTATACTATAGGTCAGGTAGTTAGTTTTTATTTTCCAATTGTAATCACTAGTCTTTTGACCTAGGCAAATTGCTCTTTATTTATAATAAACATTCTTTTTTATTTACATTATGAGATTTGTCTAATATATCAAACATATCTAATATATCATATATGTCTAATTTATTGCATATATCACATTTATACCAGTACGATTATATGAAATATGTGAGGGATGGTTCCATTCAACTTTTTGGTAAGCTATATTTTTTCCTATTTTAGAAGATATTATGATTATTATTTTTTTTTTGTTTGAGGTATAGTCTAGAGTATAGTTTAGTGATATTGAATTATGAGTTCCACTTTACCATTTTTGGGTTGTTTATGTGATTAGAGTATCAGAATGTGTATTATTTGTGTAATTATGATGATAAATTTACTAGCATAAGCTTGTATATAGTAGTTATCAGGCCTACTGAAAAACCAATCAAAAATGTTTTTCCTATTTTGGAAAGTATTATGACTGTGTGATTTTAATTTGAATATGTATTTCAGGTTTCACTTGGAATACCTAAAAATATATGCTTAAGTATATGCTGAAATCATTATATAAATTACTGTACAAAATTTTTTCTTGGGATTGTGATTGTTGATTGATAGCATACATAAATGGTAAATGTTTAATATGGTGCAAGAATTTACAACGTATCAGGTGCTATAAATTGATCATCATGGTTGGAGTTCATACTATACTTATTAGGAATAGATTGTTGTAGCAATGGTTTTGTAATAATGATTTCATAATTTGAGATTATGGTTAGTTAAATCGATTTTCTAATTATTAGGCTGTATTTGAAATTCCTGATATTAGGTGAGAATAACAAAATATTAAATTATTGTGCAGAAAAAGAAGTTTAATAAACTTCTGCTTGAACGAAATTTATATAAACAAGCATTTAGTGATATATACAAACACCTAATATATTACAAAAATAAATGTTCAATCTAATTAAACTTAAATAATTATTTAACATCATCATATTTCTTTATCATGCTATCCAATAAAATTTGAAATTTTTAATACAAAAACTTGCCTGTAAACTATACACTTCATACTTTGTACTATGTTCCTAGTATAACATGCAAAAAAATGAATAAATTATAATAAATTTATTCAATATTGTATTTTGCAAACTTTACAAATATAATCATCATGAATATAAAAAATTTCAATGACCAAACATCACACAAGTAGTAAATTCATAATAAAAATAGTTTATAAATACCTGATCGTACTGGTCCTGCATGGCATCACATGTCATGCAGCTAGCCTAATTTAATATATCACACTTATGCGATATAGCAGATATATCAGATATATCAGACCTATTTGATACATCTGACATACCTGACATTTCTGATATTTGGGATCTTTATCACATGTACTGGTCACATTTTCGGGTCTCACAATATGCAATATACACATTATAATTATTATATGCACATTTATCCCAAATATATCAGAAGATCTTCATAATAGAGAGGGCATAACTTGGGGTTGAATGGCAAAGATTTCACAACAAAATTGGCCACTTGTGGATCACGTGTTTTAGATCTAACAGCATATAAGGTTTACTCTTCTACTAGATCTTGCTAAAATAAGATTATTCTGCTTTATATAATGCCCTGGATTTACTTTTTTTATCCATGACCACATAGTCCATACTTTATCGAAGACAGGACCCACCTCTTCTAAGTTTTTCTGCAATTCAGATGGTGTAGGTGTTCTTCATCATTTTTAAATTTATGTTACTTCAAAGTGACATATGTCATTTGCAAATTTAAAAATAATGTATGTTATTTCATAATCAGTAAAAATTTATTACACAGATATTTTTTTTTTTTAAAAAAAACCTGAAGACATCACTGTGAGACATCATATGATGTACAAACACAGATAATTCATATGCACATATTATCATTGCAATCTTAATGTTTATAACCATATTGTAATGTATATAGCCTTATCATAAATGTTCTGTTACATAAATTTAAAAAAATTATATATTTTTACACTCAACATGTAAAATGCAACCATATCGTCTTGTACACAATAGATTATTTCTTTGACAAGAACAAGTTTTAATAGTACAGTTTGTCTTTTGATAACAATTAGGTTAATCTTTTTGAATTATTTTCATTGAAATAGTCTTTTCTTTGTTGAAAAAGATGTTTGCTTCATTTGTTTTATCTGATTGTTTAGGACCACATCTAGTAAAGGATAATCAAAAGTTTCAATGATTCAAATTCATTTGCGAATATCAGTTTTCTAGCATTCTGAATTGGTAAGCAAATTGATATGAGTCACAGTTGAACTTTTTTTGAATGATCTTGCAAGGTAAATATCGATGATCTATTTTTTAGCTATCAATGTTTGGAATATAAACTTTCACTAGTTCATCAGTCTTAAATCTTTGATCATGTTTGGTTTATTTTTTTTCTGCATTCTAGTTCGAATAAGATCATGATTTTTTTAAATACAGTACTTAAAATAGACGAATAATGAATCATCTTATGTTGTTCAAATGTTAAATGTTGTACTTGATATATTACCTAATGGTAATCATTGCTTTCAAATATAACATACAAATTTATTAATATATATATAATATACAATGTTGACAACTGGACAATTGAATTGCCAACACTAAACAGGAAATATGATCTGGCTTCAAGCACATGGCAAAGATCATGACTAAGAATATGTGATCTGGACCACTAGACCTAGAACTTTTAACATTCAATAATTGATATATGAGATAGCATTTAGTTAAATTGATCCAAGTCTAATATGGGTTAGATCTTGTTAGAAATGGTTATTAGATAGTGAAGTAGACATTTGCATTTAATACATAAATATTGATAGAATATTTGTGCACTATTGTATGTAAAATAGCTGTTTATTATTGACCTAAATGGTATAAAATTTTAACAAGTATAAAATAAAATTTATATGTTACTAGTGTTATTAGGCAAGACTTAGAGGTTTCACAAAAGGTGAAAGTCGAAACTAGTTTCGACTTTCGGCAAAAAAAAAATTGAAAATGGCAAAACTGTCGAAACTGGCAAAACTATAAAAGATGAAAAATAATAAAATTAGTAAAAGATAAAAAAATTAATAAGTACCACTAGAAAGATTTATTTTTTTATTTATATATAAGATAAAAGGAAGTATTATAATGGATGTCCAATTACAGAAATCAGCAATAGATAATTTTATTATTATTTGATTTATTTTAAATAAAGTATCAGAAACTAGTTGTCAATAATAATGTTAACAAATTACTTACATATGTATAGTATTTAATTAAAGTCTTAATGATGAAATGCTTGTAAAGAAAAAATCTTAACTATATAATAGTAAATTTATTTAAATATTTTGATAAGTTCATTTTATACAAATAATATTAATACATAAATAAACGCTACTAAAAGAAAACAGGATTTCAAACTTTGAATTTTCAGGCGCTGAATTGATTTATTATAAGTTCAAAAGCCCGAAGTCTAGTTTTCTTTTAATAGTATTCAAATACAAATAAAAGACCATCACTTTATTTATTGCTTTTGTACATTCTTATATAAGCCAGCTGTGCTTAATGGCCACACGCAAAATATTTTGATTCACCAACATGGTTCAGTCTTTCCAAAATCTTAGAGGATTTAATCTACGCTGTTTTTAACTTTCTCCAAGGGGTTTAGCTTTACTGGGAGTTTCGCCAGTTTCGACTTTCGTCGGGTTTAGTTTCGACTTTCGCCATTTACCAAAAATAGTTTCGCCTAACAACACTATATGTTATTAACAAATTGGCAATATTACTACAGTAATATATAATCTCATTACTTTAAAAATGCTTAAAAGGTTTGCTTTTATAGATCATATATATATTATTATTACATTGATAATTTACTACATTAATATTAAATATTATTGTTCTAAAGAATATTATATTTTAGCATACAATAGTTTTAACTTATTGCTAATATTTAAAAAAATCTAAGTTTTAAATTATTGCCTTAAAATGCTCATTATTGGCCATCTTTAAATTGTCAGATTTTTACAGTGTGTCATTATATTAAATGTAACGTAGATTAGAGATTTCCGATATCATAACATTGACCAGAATAGTATACATTTAATCATCAAGTACTGTACAATGCACATCTACGTATAACCCATATTTTCATTTATGGCAGATCCAGGTGTTTCAATAACGTTTTGAACTCGTTTTTTATAAATTAAAAACCCAGCAGCAATTAATAATACAATTAAAATAATTCCACATACACCAATACCAATTCCAATAAATAAATTATCATTATTTTGTTGAATAGATGGCTGTTGGCTTGAAGTTGTTTGAATCGCAGTAGGTGATTTAGTTGAGGTAGTTGTTGAAACTATATCTATATTTGCTGAAGTAACCCAGTTGTAATTTTGTATGTCAAAAATGTAAATATTATTACTGTATATCAGCTGTGTTACTGTAGTTTGGCCTGAAGACGTAAAGATTAAATGAATTTAATGAATTTAATAAACCTAATGGCTACTATAAATAATAAATTATAACAAGGTAATTACCAAATGCAATAATCATATAATTTTTGTATAATGCAGCTGAATGAAATGCGAGTGGTGGAGGAATATTTGTTCCAGAAAAGCTTTGAATAGACCACATCCAAGTACTTGTATTTAATACTGCAGTATCAGAAAATATGCTATTGAGGAGGCCAGTAGTACTATTTAACGTTCCGCCACCATACAGAATAATATTTCCGTCCTGGGCTATCAAAAATAAATGGTATTTAAAAATATATAGAATTATAATCTTGCATTGATAATATTATGTTCAGCTTACTTAAAACGGTAGAATGTGCTATACGAAATGAGACAATAGAACCACTAGCAGTCTGATAAGAACAAAAAAAAAATCAGGGTTAAGAATTAAAATAAAGAATAATTATTAATTATATACATTACTTTAGTAGACCAAGTGTAGGATTTGGTATCAAATATTCGAAACTATATTGGTGTTAAGTAGTATTAAGTGAAGCCAAAGTATTGAATAAAAAAAAAAACTATCTAAGTGATACCTGATTCATATTAACAAAGTTTGTAATTAAACCTTCGCGTCCACCAATGTAAATAATAAGACCATTTGGTAATAACGTAGCGGTATAATCAGCGTAAACAACGGACTGGGATTGAACTTGAGTTGACCAAGTCATAGTAGTGATATCAAATATATTCATATCATTATACCAAGTCATACTGAGATAATAAGTTCCCCCAAAAATAAAAATTTTCCCATTATTATCAATAACAGCTTGATTTTCATCACGTCTTGTGAAGCTAGAATTAAAATTAATAATACTTGGCGTCGTCCATTGTGAAGTTTTAGAATTAAATGCGTATACTGATGATGTATTTATAGGATTTGCAGTAATTAAATCAAATGTCCTTCCACCAACTAAAAAAACAGTGGAATTATCAATAGGACTAACACATGAACTACCGCGAATATATCCTGCCGGCATTCCGATATCATTGTGCCATGGTGGTGTAGTTATGTTAAATGAATTTGATAAATCAAGATACCAGACTTCATTAGATACAAAATTAGATGTAAATATTCCACCAAAGAAATAAAGTTTAGTACCAACTAATGAGCTAGTTTGTGCACATCTAGCGCTAGGAATATTCTGGCAAATAACAAAACAACATACTGAGCCAAATATTATAATAAAAAAAACATTGTAAAGAAAATTCATAATAAAATATTAGGAAATGCAATTCAGAATTAATCTATTTCAAAAATATATGAAAGTTTAAAGACTATTTTTAATCATATATTGAGTTGAATATTTGTTGTTATACTGAATTTATAGGTCACATTCATTGAAACAAAAATAACACCACTTTTATTTTGATCGTCAATCCTGAATCACCTTATTTTCTTTATGAATTTTCCAAATAAAAGAATGGTGTAACTTATTACGTAAACTAGTGATGGAAATAATTTCCACAGGTGTAAAAATAATTCAGTAATCGTACTACGTTAATACTATTCTTCTATAAGTTTTACTTGTTTTTTCTTTAGCATTTAAGCTTTACAATTTATTTTTTATGGAACTTTGATGGTTTGTACAAGTACGCTATACTCTGTGCATGTGTAATTTGCAGAGTTTTTGAAGTTCAAATTATTTAATTTACAATTGTTGAGTGTAGCGCAAACTCGGCGCGCTCAAAAAATATGTTCGAATGTCGAATAAATGTTTGAATTTCTACAACAAAGTTTTTTTTGAATTGCCAAAAAAAAGTATAATTATCAAGCGAAGAATAATAGTTATAGGTAGTATAAATTAGCATAAAAGAATAGATAGTGCTACGATAATGAAAAATATTTAATAATCTTTGTAAATGTTTCGTTAAATTGCTGACAAATTAGAATTTGTCGATATAAAAAAATATATAACAATTCATGACATTATGACAAGGTAAAATTTCCAGACTGCAATAAGCAAAAAGGTTAATCTACCGAATAAATCATTTTCAATCATAAGAATCTTCTTACTTATACAATCATTAAATTTTAATGTAAAATAACCTTTTTGTTTATTAATTAAATGATCAAAACGGTAACGGCAAGTATTTATGAATTTAATAACATATTAATGTTTAGATTATAAATATTATTTCTGTTATGCATTAAACTTACACGAATAAAATAAATACTCTTGGAAATTAATCGCTTATTTTAAATACATATATTAATAAAAATAAATAGAATTAATAAATTATAAGTTTTATTGTCTTATTTTAAATATTCTTTATATTATATGCTAGATTAATAAAATCAAAATTGTAAATACACAAAATTTAACGGTTTATTTTAGCAAACGAAAGTTCTTCATAATCACCACTAAATTAATGCGAGTAAATGAAATTAAATAACAGATATTGATTAAATTAATAGACTACTCACAAACTAATAAAATTAAATTAAGGATCATAATATATAGTACTTTGCTAAAATCGTTCATATTTGCGAAAGCATAATATTCGCATTTTTTGAGACCTTTAATATAAGTTCATTAGC
>CAJVQA010005492.1:0-16082 GCA_910591915.1 Cetraspora pellucida | reverse complement strand
TTCAAATCATTTATTATTTGAGTTAGATGGTTAGTATTATTACTTTCTAACTCTGTAGGTACTTCATTAAGTGGAGTGTCGATTAAAGAAAATTGTATTTCTTTTAATTGTAGAAATTCATTGATATTGAATTTTATAGAAGCTTTTATTATAAGGTTTAAGTCGATAACTTTTTCTGGTTATTTATCACTTCAAAGAATAATATTTTGAAATAATATATCTAGGTGGTTTTGAGATGCAGTGTCCTGTTTTCAGATTTAGAAAAAGTTGTTTAAGTAATTACTGTTTCTGGTTGTAATTTTAAGAATTCCATTTTTAGAAAAATTTGTATAATTTGAGAATGTTTATATAAATTTTTAAAAATCACAATGTTCAAATAAATTGTAACATTAAAAAATTTTTGTAATATTATTGTCTTTTTCTCTGGTTTTAGAATTTCTTTCAGAAATTCCAGTAATTTGATAAGAACAAAAGGTTCTCATGTTTGTTTTTCATAATATTTAGTGAGACAATCACTATTGTAGTATTTTTGCAATATTTTTTTTTGTCATTACAAAGTTTATAGACACATTGTTTAATCTTTCTTGAATAATAAAGGTTCCAGTTTTCTTATCTTCAAATGTAGCTGATTGAGAATATTCTATGTCTTTTCTAATTATTCATACTTTGTTACCAATTTCAAAAGTTTCATGCTAGATTTTGGCATCAAAGTATTTTTTCTGTTTCTGTTGGATTCATTAGTTTTTTCTTTTGCATCATTTTGCAATTTAGGTAGCTTGTTGATAAGCTCAAATGCTCAGTACAATATGCTATCTTGTAAATCATATTTTGTTTCTTAATGGAGTTTGACAAGTAATAAGGCTTCAATTAGAAGAACAGCTTGTCATCTGTATATAAGCTAAAAGGGAGTATATCCAGTTGTAGTATGCTTCTTTGTTCGATAAGCAAGCAGTATAGCAGGTATATGTAAGTCCCAATTATCATTTTCTTTTACTTTAGCAAATGATTCATATAAGGTTTAATTAAGATATTCAACTATTCTATTTGTCTGTAAGTAGTATGATGAAGAGAACTTATGCTTGATAAGAAACTTTTCATATAGAATGCAAACAGTTTTACTAATAAAATTTCTTCTTTGATCAGAGAGAATAATCTTTAGTATTCCATGTTGACAAATAACTTTTTCAAAAATAAACTGAGCTAAGTTATTTGCTCTAGCATCAGGTACAGTATAGGCTTCTGGCCATCTTGTTAAATAGTTAGTAGCAACAATAATATATCAGTTATTTTGCTTAGTAATTGATAGTGGTTCTATTAAGTCAATTCCAATTTGTTCAAAGGCTTGTTTTATTTAAATAGAATGAAAAGGTTTAGTTCATTTGCCTTTTAGTCTCTTTTGGCATTCTTTATATGTTCTAATATATTCTTGTATATCTTGATACATTTGGTTCCAATAATATTGTTCAGCTATTTTATAGTACATAGTATCTGTTTCTAAGTGTCTTGCAGTAGGATGTTTATGCATCATATACAAAACAGGTTCTACTTTATTCGATTTGATAACATGAAAAGGGTACTGAGGGTTCTTTTTGTTTTTCTTGTATAATAGTCCTTTCTTAGTAATAAAATGTCTAGTATAATGTTGTATTTGTTTAATCTGTTCCTGGAATAGAGAGTCAGGTAACTTGTCTGATTTTATATAGTTATATAAATTATAATAGAGGTCTAAATTTATGAGAAAGGATTTTGGTATAAAGTCTGTGTCTGTAGTTGAGATAGGGCATCTATATTGGAGTGAACTCTTCCTGATTTATGAATAATTTTGAAGTTATAGGGCTGGAGTTTTAGAATCCATCTTCCTAGGCATTCTTTAGGTTCAGCAGATTGTAACTACTTAAGAGCAGAGTGGTCGATAATTCGAATAAATTTGGCAGTTCTAAGATATTTGTGAAAATGTTCAATAGCTTATACAACTGCACTACATTTGAGTTCAGTAGCACCATAATTGACTTCTCCTTTGGTTAAGCTTTTACTAGTATAGACTATAGGATATTCCTTTCTGTTTCTATCTAATTGACTAAAATTAGCTTCAAATCCATGATAAAAGACATCGATAGCTAGGATAATAGTCTATTAAAGTCAGAATACTTTAATATAGGGGCTGTGGTCAGTCTCTGATTCAATTCTTCAAAGCTTTTTGTTGTGGTTCATCCTATATATAAGAAGTTTCTTTGCATAGTAGCTAATTTAAAGACTATACTACTTTAGAGAAGTTATGAATGAACTGTCTGTAGTAACCTACTAGTCCTAAGAATAAACATAGTTAAGTTACATTATTAAGTAATTGAATTTTCTGGACAGCTTCTATCTTTAAAGGGTCAGGTGCTATTCCAATTAAGGTAACTATATGTTCCAATAATAGTAGACTTTGTATTCAAAAATTATACTTTTCTAAATTTAATCATAAACTAGTTTTTCTAATTCTAATAAAAGTTTGTCATAAATGTCTAAATGTTCATAAAAGTTTTAGAGCATACTATAGTATCATCAAGGTAGACACTATTACAAATTTTCATGCAATGTCTTAGTATACTCTATCTATTAATTATTGAAAGGTTGCAGATACATTACATAGTCTAAAGAGCATTATATTAAACTCATATATACTATATCAAGTTACAAATACAGTCTTTTCTCTATCTATAGGGTGCATAGCAACTTGCCAATATCTACTTGTGAGGTCAAGTATAAAGAACCACTTGGATCCTTTTAAGGTATTAAGCATTTTATCGATGTGAGGTAAGAGATAAGCATCTTTCTTAGTAATACTATTAAGTTTACAATAGTCAACATAGAATCATAATTTGCTATTTTTCTTTCAAACTAATACTACAGTTGAGGTCTGAGAGCTAGAGAAGGGTCGTATAAGTCCACTATCAAGTATTCGTTGAATTTCTTCTTTGATAAATATCTGTTCTGTAGAAGAAAAAGAATAAGATTGTGATAGAATAGGAGGTCCTTCTTCTGTATAAATTTGATGAGTTACAAGGTCAGTATGTCCTAACTCTGTTGTATCTTGTGCAAAAAGATCTGAGAACTCTATCAGTAGTTGGCTAAATTGTTTTTTTGTTTAGCATCTAGAGGTCTAATATTCAATTTAGATGATTTGAAACTAACACTATATTTTTTATAAGGGATTATAATGTCTATTGTAAAAACTTGATACACATTGTTTGGTTTAATAGGTAGTTTTTCAACCTGCTTGGATGATCCAAAAATTTGACTTTTCCTATTCTTGAGCAAGTGAAGTATATCATTGTTGAATGGTCTAGACATCCTGTTGAAATATTTGTAAAAGGGTCTAGGTGAATCTTTTTAACTTTTCTACTTTCTGTTGGAGCTGTAGAATAAGTTGGTTTTGGGTTTTTACTTGTTGTTGTAGTTGTGTGACTTGTGGTTAAAATGGGTCTGGGTCTGATAGAGTTGTATTGATAGAGCTAAGCAAAGGATCTACTGGTTCTGATGTAGAAAGTTTATAGATAGGAACTGGTGAAGAAGTACAGTCCTAATAATATCCTTGATAGGAGTCTAATTCATCTTGATGCTTAACATGTAAGCATCCTTGCAAAGGTCAACAGAGGCACTAAACTGTCAATGAAAGTTAGCTATAGCAAGCTGATAGTCAAATTCTAGATAACTAATATCAAAAGACTCAGCCAATGTTTGTTGAAGAAGTTGCTTTTTTTCTTTATTAAGGACAGCTTGTTTAGCTCATAGAATAAGGTCCATTTCTTCGTAGATCCATGGTCGATTAATTTGGTTATTTATTTGAGGCTCTAATGCTTCAATAATAATAAGGTCAGTTTCTTGCAAATAGACTTTAGCAAGATGAAAGTTATAAGTCTGATTCATTTTATACTGAGATCTAGCATTTCTGATTAACTCAGTGTAATGTCTAATTCAGGTCCACAGGTTATAGTTAAGGTTGTAGAGAACATCTGTACTGGCTTTGTAAGTATATAAGTGTTCAAGCTTGCAAAACCATAGTTCTTCTGTAATACTTTCTAAATTATACATTCTGTTTCTAGATTCAACATATTTACATAATTTACATTCAACCAAGATTCTACATCCATCACTTTGAGTATAGTAGTACTGGCTTTAAGGGTTATTATGATTAAGACTTTTATGGAAGTCAGTATAGCAACCTTTACAAACAAGAACTTTATATAATTCTTGTAGGGTTTTGGGTCTTTGAAAGTTCTTACAATAACAGCAATGGTGGGTATGATGATTGCTATGATAGTATTGTTTTTGGGCATCAATTTCATTAGGGTTGCATTCACATCGGTAGGTCTGATTCTGGTGTTTGAGAGGAGCTAAGGGACAATCAATGGCAATGTGTCTTATTGAATTGCATTCATGACAAATATTTTCAGGGCATTATTGATAAAGATGTTTAGAGCTTTGGCAATTCTTGCAAGTTTCTCTTTGAGGGGCTTGTAGTTGACAGTAAACAGCAATATGTCTTTTGTGATGACATCAGTTGCAAGTATTTTGAGGGCAATTAGCAAAGAGGTGGTCAGAGGATTTACAGTTGCCACATACACAAGATGAGGCAGTTTGGGTTCATTGTCGAGGTTGGTAGATGGTTCATTCTTTATTGTCTGTTTTTAAGATAAGTTGAGCAGCATATGCTTTATGAGGTATAAGGAATTCTTGCTCATAAAGGTCAAGCTCTTTTGGGTCTGTTACTGTTAGTTGACTAGGTAAAGCATGGTCACTTTTATAGGTTATTAGTATCAAGACTTTTTTGTTATTCCACTTAAACGAATAACAACTATTTTTCTAGTTGTAACTAGTACCAACTTTCTTGAACCAGTTATTACCAAAAAGAAGAGAGTAGGGGGTAGCAGAAACAACTTCAACAGTGATTGGAATAGTTATTCCTTTAATTTCTACAAGAAGGTTTTTAATAATTCCTAGGGAGCATGTATAAGTACCAGTTGCTATGACAATTAGGCTAGTAGAGGATTGTTCAATTTTGAGTTCTAATTCTTTGACAGTTTGATAAGCAATTATGCTAATAGCAGCATCACTATCAATAATAGCTTAGTAGAGTCTGTTTCTAAGTTAGATATTACATTTTATAGGGATAGTATGAGTAGAAGATTGGACTAGGTTAGCATTTTTAGCTTCTTTATACAGATATGCATATATAGCTGTACAAATAGAAAGAATATGAAGGAACTGTTTCTATTTCTTTGGTGTTGTAATAGGAGGAGTAGAAGAAGAATCTTTATGGCCAAAGTAGTTAACATCTCTATAGTATGGTAAGGGTGAATGAAAACTAGTTTTTCTTCTATCACTATTATAAGAATCTGAGTATCTGCTTCTTTCTCTAGAGTTTTCTCTTTTTTTAGAAGGATTTTGATAATAAGATCTATCATGACTTTAAGAGCAAGACCTTTGGTTACATCTATTATTTCTTCTATAATTATCTCTTTAATTGGATTATTGTTTAGCTTATCTGGTTCTATATTCAGCAATAAAATGTCTTGTATGTCCACATTAGTAGCAGCAATGTGAATTTTTGGCTTAAGGCCTATTAGGATTATGTGTAGCTGCATAGTTATCAGATTGAGGTTGGGGTGGTTGCTGTTGCTGTGCCAAGTTGATACTAAGTTTGGCAATCTGGTCTGTTAGTTTTTTTTTTTTTAAATATTAAGGCAAGTACTTGTGACCCAGGATTTTATTAATAGTACATTCAGCTAATAGTTGCATTACAACCACAGAGGGCAATCATGGAAAGAGCGTACAACTAGGCACTCATACAACTTTAGTCATTGTCTAATTTTAAGTAGTCCACCCGAAGATTCTACACTAGCTGCCATACCTGAAACCTGCTTGTAGGTTCTCTATTTAACCACTCTGTTCCTGTATCCACCCATCTACCTACACCCACCTACCTACACCTACCAAGATGCTCCGGTCAAAACCGGTTCAAATATGCCATGGTCACTAAGTCTTTAAAGTGGTTCACTTATATAGAAAACCTTTGACCTTATACTAAACCTTCCAGAATCTTTTGTATCTCATTCTTACAGCTAACCTGATATCGCTATGGCCGAGACTAACACTGATGGTTAGGACATACTATTAAACCACTATGCTTTTGTAGAGTTCACCCCAACCCTAGTACTGACTTCACAACATTTCCCTACTACTTTGGTATTCAAATCAAGTTCCACCAAGCTTCCAAACTAGATAGCCCGAAAAGGCAGGTCATAACCATACACCTTTGGTTTATATATTTGCCAACATGTAACCTTTTCCTCCGGAATCCAGAAATTCTGGTGGCCTGGTTGGTTCCATTTGGCCCCACCTCAAAGGCTGGCTCTTTGCCCAGTTTTACAAGTTCTAGCTCTGTTTCATAGGTTTGTTCTTTATAGTAGCACTATCAAAAGTTTGGGTTACCTCTTTACTCAGGTCTTCCAAGTAGGCTTCTGTTCTCCTACCTGGTTCCCATAATTTACATGGCCTAAGAACTTATCTTGGGTTTACACTGCCCAGTACTAGTTTGTGTTCCTTCATACAATGTTGCACGAATGCCTAGACCTTTCAGTCAGGCTGGTATAACATGGGTTACAGGTATCCTATCCCAACCAAACACAGAAGACAGTTAGCTGTAACACAGAAAGAATTGCAAATTTTCACCATTACTGGGATTTGAACTCTAGACCTGCCAATTGGGAGTTGACAACCTATCCACTTCACTAGGTTGCCACACCCCCATCTGGTCTGTTAGTTGTTTGATAGCTTGGTCTGTTTCTGTAGTAGTATTGGCAGCCATTACATGTACAGTTTCCTATTGTTTTGCAGTAATAATAGTGTTTAGATTAGCAGGTTTACTAGTTTGCATATTAATAGAAAATTTGAAGTGTAGTTATTGAATAAATAATTACTTGGTGAAGTCAACAGGAAAAGCATCACCAGGGTCAACTCATCTTTTCAATTGTCTGAAATGATTAACATAAGCATCTACTGTGTCTGGGCCTTGTTTAATATCAAAAAGCTGTTTCTGCCAAATAGCATTTTGTTTAGGTGTATGAAAGTAAAGTCTAAAGAAATATTTAAAACTTCTATTTTGGTTGGTATTATTATTAAAAGCATTTGAAACAGGGTTAAAACTTTGATACTAATCTAGTGCAATTTTTTTTAAATATACAGAGATAAGTTCTAATTTTTGAGCAGCATCCCACTTGTTGGCAGTGGCAGCTCTTCAAAAATCTTTGAGCCATTGTTCTGGGTCTTGGGTTCCATCATCATAAAAGAAATCAGCTTTTATAAGAGCTTTTTCACTTCCATTTAGAGTATTAGTAAGGTTAGCCATAGCTTGTGCAGCATCTTGTAAAGCCTGTTGTGCTATGTTATCAAGTAGGTCAAGAAGGTTATCAAGAATAGATAGGAGTGGAAAAAGAAGTTAAGGTTGAGGTTGAATAATAATAGGTTGAATTTGGACAGTGATAGGTTAAGGTTGAATAGGTTAAGGTTGAACAGCAATAGGTTGAAGTAAAGGAACAACAAGTTGAGGTAGAGGTAATGGAGAAGAACTATCTTCAATAGTTTGTTAAGATGAATTAGTAGGAATAGGAGTTGGGCTAGAGGTTTCTGTAAAGTCTACAGATGCAGTAATATATTCTTCTGTTTCTAAATTGTCAATAAGTAGTAAAGGAATTTGTAGAGTTTAATCAGAAGTATAATGACTTTCAGAAAGTTCAGTAGGTGTAACTAATATACTATATAGAGCTAAGCTATCTGCTAGGTCATATAAGAAGAGAATATTATCAGTAAATATAATATCAGTAGTAGGTGTTAGGATAGGACTTTTTAAATTTCCAAGATGTTGACTAAATTCTCCTGGTTCTTCAAAACTAAAACTTAGAGGAGCATCAAAATGAAGGTCAAAAGCATTTTGGTATTCAAAAAGTAAGGTAGGAAGTTAAAAGAGGTTGGTATATCTTCTAACTAGAGTTAAAGCAATTGTTCTAGGATCACCAAGGTCTTGTTGGTATTGACAACTAAAAATAATATCTCTAATACAAAGGTGAAATGTGATTCAGTTTGAATATGAAGTGATAAGAGTGATAAAGTTGTTCTGAGTTTTGGAGAAATAATATTAAGCTGCAAAGTTGGTTTGGTACCAAGTCCAAAATTAACCAAAATCTGAGCAAAGGCTAGTATGTCATGAGAAGTAACACTGAAGACAAAATAAATCTGAATGCTGTGCATAGAGTATGTCTACTGCAAGGTGAGATCCAGTTAGATATGCTTGTTGATAGCTTTGAATGTTTTCATTGTAGAGTTTAGCAGTAGTGTGAACCATAAAAAAAGATATGTTTCTATATTCAGAACTTTGCCAGAATAAATAATACTCATTTGGGTCTCTTGCTAAGATAACTAATACTCATCTAGGTCTCTTGCTAGGATAACTTTTCCAATACATCTGGGTTTCTTGTCAGGATAACTTTTTCAATATGTCTGGGTCTTTTACTGGAATAACTTTTTCAATATGTCCAGGAATGTTTCATCTAGAGTAACTTGTTTTCTCTAAAAATTTAACCTTTCTACTAGAAAGCACCAAATATTATAGGTGAAAGCCTTCTTAATTTTTATACTATAATGATGACATGGCATAGGAAATCTCTTACAGGTATATGCAGTGTCCAAGAGGGAAGTATTGCTTCTGTTAGACATTGTCAAGAAACTATACCCTTCTCTGAGGCAGTTCAGGGAAAGGTAATGCAATACTAATAACTTTACTTTATTTTACTAAGAGAAGATAAACCTTGCCTGTAGAAATTACTCTAGAGGAGGAGTATCAATACAGTTTATAATTAAAAGTTGTTTATTAAAGTAATAATAAGAAAGGCTATTTTTAGGTTTTGTTCTTAAAGAATCTCAAGATGTGTTTACAATATTAAAGGAAAGAGGTATGTCTGTTTCTTAATTACACTTGGGGAATTTAGCAGGGTTTATATATCTGTAAGCTAAGTGGCTAAGTGACTAAGTGATTAAGCAACTAAGCAACTAAGCATTAAGTGACTAAGCAACTAGATAACTAAGTGACTAATTGATTACTAAATGACCAAAAGGTTTTAGCAACTAATGCCTAATAATTACTAAGCAACTAATTACTAAGCAGCTAAGCAACTAAGTAACTAAGCTACTAAGTGACTAAGCAACTAGACAATTACTAATCAACTAGAAAGTTCTAGCAACTACTAGTAAGAATAATAATAATGCAATAATAGAATAACTAATACTAAATAATAATAATAAAATAATAATGATAATAGTAATAACTAATAATAATAAAATAATAATAATTCATTTTATAACAATATGTAGCTAAAGTATTATTGTATAGATTAGTATATTCTTTTTAATGTGCAGAAGTAGTATTTGGGTTTTTGATAAAGGTAGTAAAGAACCTGGTATTGAGATATCAAAATATAAGAAATATTTCAAATAGGATTACAAACTTAGTTAGTATAGTAACAAGTTTATAATTGATAAAATCTTGAATTCCAGTTGGTATTTAAAGCACTTTAGCAATTCTCTTATATGACCAAGTTTGTTGATCAAATGAGGTATTGATTTGGTCTGTAATTTTAGTCTGTATAGTCTTTGCTCATTTTGAGTTATTAATATTAGCAAACCAAGATATGTTAAGCTGTTTTTGAGTAATTTGGCTATATATAGGTCTGATGTTATCTAAGTTGTCAAATATTGTAGTTGTAGAAATTGGTGATGCTATAGCTATAGTATTAGATAGTTCTAATTAAAATATTGTTTGTATATTGAGTGGTTGAAACTTAGATTATTTTTTACTTTAATGTTAAATAGGTGTTGATTAAGTTTTAAAGGATTTAGTTTTAGTCTAATAGTTTTAGTAGAGTTATATTATGAAACTGAAAAGCATTTGTTTTTTTTAGTATTAGTGTCTTATGTAGTCTTTGCAGTATTGTATAATATAGTAGCTAATGGCTGTGTTTGTATAATGATTGTTGCAAGACCAGCAGTAAGATTAAATGTTAGCTTATTATTTTGTAATATATTGCTTATTTGTGATAGTTCATCTTTCATATCTAATTCTGTAATCATATTGTATAATATAAGTGGAAAACCTTTGTTAAATTTAGATGCTTTGAATTTCTTTTGGGTTTTTTTGTATAACTGAATTGTTAAATTAAGGTTACAACTATATGTACTTCTGATATGTTTGGTGCTAATATTTATAGAATTGTTTTTTGTTATTGTAAGATCAAAAAGTATTGATTAAAAAGATTCTTTGTGTTTATATAGCTATTGGGTTAAAAATATAGTAAGGTTAGATATATGATCAGATTTGGTAAAATCTATTATAAAAAAATTTTTGTTGTTAAAACTAGGAATAATAAAGTGACTATAAAAATAAATTTAGATAGGCTTTTATAGTAATGTTAATAAATTTTTTTGCATATTCAATAGAAAGATTAGCAGCTAGAATTGTGAATGTTGGGTTATTTAAGCTAGTAGATTTTTTTGTGAAATAAGCTAAAAATAAAAAAAAAAAGTGTCTTAAGGGATTGTTTAGTTTAAAGTTTGTAGTAGATAAGTTTGTAAATTATCTGAAGTTTTTTTGCTATTTTTTGAAGCTTTTATCTTATATTTATATGCTGAGTTAGTAAAGATGTAAAGGTTCTTAGAACTATTTTTACTAAAATGTAAGTTGTTTGTTGCAATACTGTTTTTAATATTATTGTAATTTAGGTTTGCTAATAAAAATTTTTTTGAGGTTTGCATTTCTTTTAAGTCAAGTTTAGAGTATAAAACAAGTGTAATTAATAGTCTAAAATCAGTTTACTTAGTAGTTATTGCTCTATTTTTGATATAAATTTTTTTTTCTTTTGATCAGTTTTGGTAAGATAATCTATAAAAAAATTCCATATTACTTTGTTTAACTATTGTTGAGTTTGGAAGATTGCGACTTGGTTACTCCAAAATTCTAAACCTCATATAACATATGACAAGTAATCTTTTTGAAAGAGGAAGTTAGATTTGGCTTATAGATGAGAAAGGCTTTTGGTTACTTTGGGTCAACAAATGCAGATAGGGTTAGCCACGTGGTCACAGGTTTAAACAGCATTGTTTACAGAAGTTTACAGAGTTTCGTAATAGTAAGAGTGTTAGTGTTTATTAAATACAATATAGGGTATTGGAATTTTATTATTTAATAAAGCAAATGAGACATATCGTCCCTTAGGGCCATTTTGGCCTTTATTTATAATATAAAATTCATCACTTACAAATGCAACTTATTCATTAAAACTAATTAAACTAATTATAGTGATTTATTTAATATCTGTTATTTTCTCTCTTTATTTTTTTTCTATTCCTTCAGATCTGAAATACTGATTTTGATCTTAAATGTTACTTATTACATTTATTGCACTTATTGCATTTTGTGCGTTTTTCACATGATCAGTCATAATATTTGATATTACGATTTCTAGTATCACATTTTCCTTCTGCTTAGGTCATGCATCCTATACATAATCTTCTATAATGATTGTAAGTCATTGAAAGGGCAGAGTACTGGAATAGCATCAATAAAGAATGAAATTCTGATGTCATCTATGATCACATTTAACATAATACTCATATTTATATAAATTTTTTTTTTTCTACTAATTATCTTAACACTATACTTAAGACAAATGTCCACATCCAAGACAAAGGGTCCAACCTTTGTCATACATTCCAGCTCATGCGTACAACTGTCATATGCAACAAGAAACAAAGACAAGAAGTCAGTTATGGCATTTTCCTCCAGGATTATATATTCAATTACATGGGTCACCTGCTGGTAAGTATTGAAGGACTTCATTTTTGCTACTATTTATTTGCTCAATTCGATTCTTCTCAGTAGGTTGGCTTTCATTCTGCTTCACTAACTTTACCTTCTTTTTTTCAGTAGGCCAAGATTTTCAACTCAAGACCTTCTACAAAATATATGTTTTAAGGCCCTTCTTATATTCTTCACCTTTTTCTATAGACCATTTTTTGATTTTACTGGAAGCAGCATCAAGTATCAAGTCTTGTAGTAGTACAAATTCAACTTGGTTCAATTCATCAACTTTTTCACCTAAAATTTCTTCAACAGAATCAAATTGTTCAGTCATATTACCATCTTTTACTTATTCTAAACATGCATCATTATCATACCAGTCACCAGGCTTGACTAGGTAAGAGTCTTTTATTATTTTTGTATCATTTTTAATTGACCTTCTGTGTTTATTAACCCTTCTGTTCCAATCTTTACAGGCCTTGTTCAATGCAAAATGTTGATCATCTTTAGCCAATTTTAAGCACTGTTTCAATGCTGGTTGTTCATCTTCTTTAACACTGTTTTCTTTTTCATAACAATAATCAGTACGAAATACTCTGCAAACTGAATTGGCAGATTCTTTATAATAAGAAAATGCCTTATGTTCACCCTTTTAAACTCTAATACCATTTTGATAACCATAACCAACCATGCATATCCCTTCAGTATCATCCATATTAGCAGGTTTCTGGAAATATTCCAAGGTTCTATATTCATCTTTTTCAACTGCAATTCTATATCAATAGCAATGTCCAACATTATACATGCCGACAGAAGGACCCAACTTATATAGTTCCAGGTAGCTAACGAAGAGTTCATGTTTATTCTCTTCAACCACATTTCTAGAGGGCTTTTTGCTTGGTTCAAGTGGATCTTCGATTTCTTCATCTAGATTGGCTGTCTTTTGAGAGTATTCAATTGCTTTTCATCCTTTTTTTTCAACACCAATCCGTTCGGCTTTTGCAACTCCAACTTATCTGACTTTTTCAACTTTAATTTTATTACTTGCATTTTTTTCAACTCTCAGTTCATTCTTCTCTATGGCTAAAGCAAGATAGAGGTCTATTAATTCATCAATAAGGTCCTTGGACAAGGGTAATGTTATAAGAACTTTCTGACTTAGGACTGCTAGAAGCATGAGTAACAGTTTTTCTTTTTTTACCAGTAAGCTGATTGGATATATGAATGCAAGTACATAATATCTTCACCTTTATTATTGTGATCTAGATTATTTTCTGAGCTAACATCCTTTAACATTAACAAAAAACATTCCAGGTCTCACAGATCATAAAAACTACAGTTTTTCATAAGTTCATCAATCATTCTCAAAACTTTTACCATTTGATCTTTGATAAGTGTGTCTATCAACTTCAGACATTTCAGCTACAACTTTCTTACTTTTGGGCAGCTACTAACATTATGTTTTTCTTTTTTATAATAGATGCATATGGCTTCTCTTTGAAGGCATCTTTGGATCAGTTCATTTCTTTGGGCATGCTGTTGTCTAGGTACTTTTGTTTAGGTCCTGTTTTGCTAATAATTCCAATTGGTGGTAGTTGGTTCATAGATTTCATGCATTTGTTTAAAATCTTTAAGAGCCCTTAATCATAGATAAGTACTGATCTTTTCCCTGAGTCTTTCTTTATACCTACTATCTTACTAACTCTTTTACTTACTATTCCTATAATTAGAACCATGGCTGGGCCTTTCTCTTGGACCTCAAGCCAGAATTCAATTACCTTAACTGTCTACAGTACATTGGAAAAGTTGAAAACAACAATGGTAATTCTCAGTATGTTGAGAATAACTGGACACTTATGCCAGATGCCTTAACCTGTAATTACACTACATCAAATCAGAGTTGGCACTCTTCTTTCTAATTAAGGTTTCTTTTTTTCTCTAACCTTAGCTTTTCATACTTCATTAGTACTAACTAAAACTATACTAATTCTTCTTTTTTAGTATAGCTAGGATTGCAATACCTTGAATCAGGCCAGTATCTCTTTCTTTTGTCAGTTTAATTTTTTCTCGAATCAGAGGGGGGGTAGCAAACATTATTTTTGGATTTCACAGTTATTACCAAAATGTTGAGTTCGGAAGATTGCAACTCAGTCACTTAAAAATTCCAAATCTCATATAATGTATAACAAGTAACCTTTTTGAAAGAGAGTATTAGATTTGGCTTATAGGCAAAAAAGCCTTTTAGTTACTTTGGATCAACAAATGCAAGTTGGGTCAGTCACATAGTCACAGGTTTGAACAGCATCATTTCTAGGAGTTTACAGGGTTTCATAATGATAAGAATGTTAGTGTTTATTAAATACAATGTAGGGTATTGGGATTTTATTATTTAATAAAGCAAACGAGACATATCATCTCTTAGGGCTATTTTGGCTTTTATTTATAATATAAAATTCGTCGCTTACAAATGTGACTTATCCATTAAAACTAATTAAACTAATTATAGTGATTTATTTAATATCTGTTATTTTCTCCTTTTATTCCTTTTCGACTTCTTCAGATCCAAAATACTATTTCTGATCTTAAATGTAACTTATTATATTTATTGCACTTATTGCATTTCATGTATTTTTCACATGATTGGTCATGATATTCAGTATCATGATTTCTGGTATTACACTATATAGCTTATTAATAAATTATATGCATTAACAAAATCAAAATAATTTCTTATCTTATGCTTTTCTCTACTACTACATTATGTACTAAATGCTATTTTAATTCAAATATAATTGCTAACAAATACACTATCTTTATTTTTACTAATCTGGTTATTAAACTACTTTGTCATATTAATTTTAACAAAACTCTTAACCTTAATGCAAATTTTCTTGATATTGCATATTCTATTACCTTTTGACATTCTTTATATATCTTATTTTTCTTTTACTCATTATTACTTATAACATACAGGTTAAATAAATAAATAAATAATAAATAATAAGTAAATAACAAAAAAAAACTGTTATTATTCTACTTTATATCTATTAAATAATACAAAATAACAGTAAAATAATAGAAGATTTGTTGATATAATTAATATAATAGTAACATAATAACAAAATAATAGAACAGTTTTATTATTTTACTTTTAGTTACAAAAACTAAAAGTAAAATAATAGAACTGTTCTATTATTTTGCTATTATGTTACTATTATATTACTTATATTAACAAATTTTCTATTATTTTATTATTATTTTGCTATTATATTGTTGGTATGCTAGCATTATTTGGCAAATATAGGGCAGAATAATGGCAGATTTTTTTTCTGTTATTTATCTATTTTTATTTTTTATTCATTCATTTGATCTGTAACAACTACCTCTTATTTTTAAATTATATTAACTTTTTAACAGTCTTTAAACTATTGCTAACTTTATCATTTATTTTATTCTATAATAATAGTTTTGTTATTAATTTTAATATTTCTTAATGCTCTATACGTATAGCTTGGGTTCAAGTTGACAACTCTACAACTATTATCTCATTTCAATCACAAGTTAAGCTTTGGCTATATTCTTTAAAGCTAAAATTTTTGTTATTCTCTTAGTAATTATTACTGCTTCTAAATACTGCTCTGTCTATATATTTATCAACTTACAATTAGTAATCTTTAAATATTAAAATATTTGCCAATTAGCATCTATCCTTTCTTATACTCATACTTCATATTTCTCTATCTAGTAAACTTTTATTAACTTTATCAACTTCTATAACATTCAGTTTACTTTTCACAAAGTCACTATATATCAAAATAACTCATTTAACAATTTTGCTGACCAACTTGCTCATAATCATTAAATATTATCTTATTTAATATTTTTAATTAACAATTCTTATAACCTTAACTATACTCCTTTTATTGATAAATTTCTTATTAAAATTTTATTAAATACACTATTTGAATTATATGAAGATAAGTTAATAAAAAGTAATAAATCAATTTTTAGTAAAATTTTTTTAATTTTTAAATTTAAATAACTCAACAAATATTTAATCAAATCTGCTAAAAATTTTTTTATTTTAAATTTTTTTTTTTTTTAAATATTAATGATAAGGCCATGTCTTTAACTTTATTGAAATTCAATTGAAGTTTTTACAAAGAAAAGCTTGCTTTTAAATTACATA
>CAJVQA010005491.1:0-16083 GCA_910591915.1 Cetraspora pellucida | reverse complement strand
CACTAAGTCAAGAGATAGCAACAAAGCAAATAAGTAGTTTATTTGCAAGACTCAACAAAAAAGACAATTTAGGTAATTTAACAAAACTTAGAATAGCTCAAGGGTGTCAAAAAGCAGGCTTAGTAAAAGACATTTGGAACTCTGAAAGAAGACCAGAAGAAATAAATATATTGGAAACACAATTTAGTCTGTCGAACAATAGTTAAAGCAAGAGAGATGGGAATTAATTTCAAAGCAAAAGATTACCTATGAAGAGTACATGCTTATGGAACAAGCATAAGAGATGCAGTTAGAGTTAAATTATGAATAGCAAGTAGTAGTACAATAATTAAATAGGGTCTAATATATCTGAACCAACTTGTGAACATGAAAGGGAAAAACTTAATTATATGAAAACAGCTCAAAAGTTTTCTAGAACTGTCATGTAAAAAAAAAAAAGTAAATGGTTTAGTGAAATAGAAAGAAAGATGTTAGTAACACAAACAAGTAGAGAAATACATGACCAATACAAGATTAAAGATCACAATATACAGGCCCTAACAATCAACTGGACAAAGATATCTGAAGACAGAAGAAAGAAAAAATAGATTGTACACAGACCAAAACACAATCTGCAATTTAGTAAGATATTAAAGAAGAAAAAGAAAAAGATCTTAGCAGAACATTGGCTATTACAAAATGTAGAAGGCAAGACATATACTGAGATAAGTAAATGCAAAGAGTGTAAGAACAGAACAGAACAAATGACAGACAATTATGAAAAGTGGATAAGATGAAATAATAACTTAAAGACAGTTCCAGAAACATTAGTAGAGAAAGGCAATAATAAGATTAACGCAACATTAGAACAAATACTAGAAAATAGAACAATAAAAGAATGAAAAAAGAAGAAGAGGGCTAATTAAACTTAAACAAGTAGAAGAATTAAAAACAGAATTAATCAAGAAACAAGTATTTGACAGTAAAGTTGAAGATATCATAATAGAAGTCCTATTGAGAAGCAAGAGAAGAAACAAAGACAAATACACTTTTTACACAGATGAAGCATTATATAAAGGAGAAGGAAAAGATAGTATAGCAAAAATAGGTATCAGTTGGGTACAGATTAGTGATAATGAAACTGGACAGAAGAAGAAATAATGCTGGAACTTGAAGGTTAGCTTTCAGCAATAACAGCAGAATTAGCAGCAATATGGTTAGCAATTTTAACTATACCAGAAGAGAAAGGTATAGAAGTGTATACAGATAGCCTTGCAGTATTAAGACACATTAATAGAGCAATTTAAGTGATAGGAGATAAAAAAGTTCATAAAAAGAAAAATATGATGTAGATAATGAATATTATAAGTTTACTCGAAAGCAAGAACAATAGAATAAAATTAGTTAAGGTTAAAAGTCATAGCAATGACAAGCGGAATGACAAAGCAGATTTATTTGCAAAGAAAGGAGCAATATGTAAAGAACAATATTTATAGAGAAAATTAAGTGTGACAAGATAAAGTACCACTTAAAATGAAAAACCAGAAAAGTTGATATACCAATAAGACTTCTTTGTAAAATAATCATAAATACCAAAATTAAAGCTAGTTGGAGAGAAACAAACTCAATTCAAGCACTGGAGCCAGAAACTAAGAATACTTAATATAATTGGTTAAACTTTTAGAAAGAGATAAATAGAACAAAAAGTGTATCTTGCATAATAAAAAAACTTAGTACAAGAAAAGCTACAGTGATTAAATGCATAATAGATAGCCTACCAATGCTAGAAGAACTAAATAGAAGAAGACCAGAAATATATACAACAACTGATTGCCAAGTATGCCAAAAAGGTGAAAAGGAAACCCAAGCACATCTAGCAAGCTGCATTCATCAAAAAAACTTGTAAAAGAAAATTCAAAAAATAGCAATAGCAACAGCATGAAACAGTCTTAAAGAAAATGAAAGAGCTAGAATTTCACCTCTTGTGCTATATAAGGCATTATTTGGGAAAACTGAAGCAGAGGAAATTATTAATAGAGTAGCTTTAGTAAAAGGGTTAATAATAAATGAGTTTGGGAAAAGGATTAGTCAAATTCTAAATAGACAGTCAACACAAAAATGTATAAATATAGTAACAAGAACAGTGTAGAATACATTTTATGACCAAGTATAAAGAATCTGTTATGAAAAAGTACAAGAATGGAAAAAGAAGGTTAATATAATAAGCAAAATAAAAAAAGATGCTCGAACTAGAAGAAGATCAGAGAAAAGAACAAATAAGAATAAGACACCAAAAGAAGAAAAAAAGGAAAGGAAATTAGAAAGAGTGAATCGAATGAAGAAAGGAGCTTGAAAGACAATTGATATGCTTGTCATGAAGGAGAAAAGACTCTTCTGGTATGGCTTTAAGTATTTAGACAAGCAGTCTATCTCTAAATGAGATAGTATGGCAGGTTGCACTTAGGTATTAATAAGGTGGCTGAGTGATGCTAAACTTAAATATTGAAAAATTCTATATAATTATAAATGTAAATAGTTTCAAGAATCTTAATAAAGTATTAGCGTAACTGCTTAAGGTTAAAAAAAAAAATTTAAATAAATTTTTTTTTTGTTATACATATATGTATATATATATTTTGTATAAAATTAACAAAATTTTGTTTAAATATAAATTATATCATAATTTAAAAATAAAAGTTCTAATACTAAAAAGAAATAAGAAAACAAATAAATAAGTGTTTAAGAAATTTAAATTCAACAGCCTTTTAGATATTATAAGAGTTAAATAGGTTCATATAGTAGAATTTGTTACCTATTGTCCTTTCTGTATTGGCCAGGCATAATAAGATTATTTATCTTTTATGAGGATTACTAAATACTAAAACTTAGAAATATTCAGAGAAAGAAGTACTAATAATCAAACTGTTCACAGTTATATATGACCTTTAAATTTTAATAATATAAATCTAGTATTTACTAGAATACTATTCATAAATACAGCAAACATTTTATATTATTTACAAAAAAAAAAAATAACTATAAATATATAAAAGAAAATAAGGTAGATAAATATAACATTTGTATATAATATTCAAAAAGTCATCTCTTTTAGCATCTTAAAATATAATATAATCTAAAAGAAATATGACTTTATAGATCACATAGTTCATTTAGGTTATAAAATTTTCAAAGTTTTCTATCTTTGTGGCACAGTAATTTGTTCTAAATTATCTTTATAAAACTGCTTTGAAGGTAGGTTTTGTACTAAGTAATTATGTCTTGAGCTCTTAAGTAAAGTTATAGAACAGACTTCAACAATTTTAACAATATTTAAAATGTTAAAATTAGTTTAGTAAATGATTTTTTATATAGATTTTTAAGAAATTCAAAATGATTCTTTTATTTCTTTAATCTTTTTTTAAAGTCTTTTGTATAGGAGCAAAAAAAGACTATAACATAATTTTTGAAATAAGGTGACGTTTTCTTACTAAGATAAGCTTAGTATAAAAGATACAGATTTCTTCAAAGAGTATGTCCTTAACATTTCAGATTAATTGCAACAATATTTATCAATTTTACTAGTTACAACTATTTTTTTATATAGAACCTCTCTTTAGGTTCATTATTCTTTTTCAAAATTGCTAATTCTTTACTATATTGTACTTATTAAACCCACCAGTATCAGACTATATTCATGACTTATAGGTATTTTAAATATAGCATTTCTAACTAATTTAAATAAAAAGATTATAACTAAAACTAAAAATAAAGCTGCAAATAATTTTAGACTAGTATTCATTTTAGGTTTCTTAAAGAAAGATTATTCTAATAATATTATTAAAAAATAGAACAACTCTTTCTGCAGATTACTTGTACCAAATTTTTGCTAAAAATATTTAACTATTTCTAATTATTTTATTAAGTTAACCTTATTTTTGCTCTTAAGTAAACTTGTTCAGAACATTTTCTGCTCCTAGAGGGCTAAGTTTTAAGCTTTAGCAATATCTGGCTGCTAAGAAAAGTTACAAAAACCAAAATTTTAGGTTTTTCTTATTTTCTTGAAATTTTATTAACTAAATACACTTTCTATCTTAGTAATACTTTGTTCAGATCACTGAAATAAATATTATAATATATATTTTATCAAAACTAAATTAAAACTTATTGAAATATCAACAAAAAGGCAAAACTAAAACCTGTCTTTGTAGGATTTTTCAAAGGCAATTTTAGAAAAACTTGTTGGGTTGCCTCAGAAATTTTACTTTTCTGGTATTCATTAAAATTTTCTAAACATCCAATTATCTTTTCTGATAGTCTCACATTTTTCTGATCTTTCCTAAACATCTATAAACTCCTAAATTTGAAAATTTTTCTAGAAAACTTAGTTCTGTAAATATTTTATCAAATTTTAATACTATACAATTATCTAGCATACATAATTATACAAGATGCCTATCTTGATAACAGCTACACCTATACTATTAACCTTTACTACTTCTATCAAAAATGCTTTAAAAGCTTTGGTATTAGAATTCATGAAGATAATATAAATATATTATGTCTTATTTCTTCTAACAAACAATCTAGCAGTTGTATAACAACTGAACTTAGAAATGATATTAAAACTAGTCACTTTTTTAAGACACCAACAACAAGTTCTATTGTTAGTTGTTTTTGTAGAAAATTCTATACACACTTCATTTTAGCAACCAACCAAATTTATAATAAAAATAAAGTAATTAACATAATTAAAAAAAACTAAAAATAAAAAATTCCTAGTATACAACATTATAAATTCTACCAAATTCATCCTACCATTATCTAGCTCATCTCCTTTACCTATTACACATCAGCATACATATGCTGTATACAACTTACCTATTAACTATAAAGTAAACAACAACCAATACTACTTAGTAGCTGACTTTATCTTATTTAATGACAAATCTTATTATAAATCATATATTCAAACTTAATTTAATAAACAACAAAGCACCTTTACACCTCAACAAAGCACTTCTACATCTCAACAAAGTCTACATACTACTCTTATCCAAAAAATTCAACAATTATTCTTTGAATACAGAAACCCACTATTATTTCAACTTAATCCTTTAATCCCAAAAAAAAAACACAAATAATACTAATAACAATATGAATATTAATAGCAATTTATCCAATAGCCAAAATCAACAACAGCAATAGCAACAACAAAACAATCAACATCAACAACAACAACAAAAACAACTTAAACAAATGCAGTTAGAAATATAACAACAACAAAACAACTTCTAAATAAACAACAACTCAGTACCTCTAATAATCAAAACAATATTAAAGCTAATTCAACATTTGACTGGCTTACTAACTTTTCTATTTCTGAAGCAATAAAATCCAAAACCCAACTTAAAACAGATTTCTCTAGAAAAATATTTAATTTTCTTAAACAACACTTACATAACTTCTATTCTGACAAGAAAATCAAACACAAAACAAATAACAGCAAAGCACTTAAATCTAGCTTTTATCATATTATTTATATAATAACTAGAAGTAGACCTGAATTTCTTGTTGAATTTATTCAACAAAATAATTCTAAAACTGACAAAGCAATTACTATTTCTTTCAATATACTAAAGACACTCTTAAAAAACTGATTCTGACTTTTACTACAGTTCTTTTTACAAAACTTAACTAGTCAAAAATCTTTACCTCATCTGCAACTATTCCACCTTATACAAATCAAAATAAATTACAACTTTGTATTAATCTTGCATGTATTTATTTATATCTTTCTAATAATTATTAGGTAATTGATTATATTAAATTTGCTAAAGACTTCAAACTTTGACCTAAAATATTTACAATCAAATCAGAAGTAACTGATATTGATCAAGATAAACAATATCTCACAATTAAATCAAATAGCAAATTTAACATTTATCTTAAATTTAATATTTCTAAAACACTCTTTTATCAAAAATTAAATATTTCATTTCTTAAAAACTTACTAAACTATTTTAAACAATGTTTTAAACAATTCTTCCCTCTATATAATCGATAATTCACTAAGTCTCTCAATGAAACTAAAGTTTTTAATTCCCTTAAATTTTAATTTTGACAACAATTTATCCTATATCTTAAAGGAACTATACCTACTAATTTAAATTTAAAAAACCTAACAACCTACAAGAATGTTGTAATAACACAATTAAACAAGTTAATTATTATATACTTATTTGTTTAAATGCAACTTGCTCTTATTTAGAAAAAGTTGAATCCAAAAACAAAAAAAAAACAAACAGAACCCCAAACTTCTTCCAAAAAGCTCCAATATTAGCATAATTTCTCAAAACTTTTAAATGTCATTTTTTAAAATTCTTTATTGTTTTTTCTAAATAAGAAAATGAAATTTGGAAACAACTTGATATTAGCTCCTCTATATTTCACAAAAATAGTAAACATAAAGCAACTTTTAACAAAGAGATTCCAACCTCTTTTCTTAACCAACTTGCAACTGAAGCTAAAAATTCTGTTTGCAAAATTAATAATATTCAAACTAATCCTAAACATTGCAGTTATTATTTCTATCTATATCTTAATCTTTATCAAAATATTGCAGCATAAAACTATAATATCAACAAACTCAACAAACAACAAGCAATAGATCTTCTTACCTTCAAGCCAATTAGTACTAACTTTCTTACAAAAGTTTTAACATTTTATAACTCTCAAGATAAGTCTCTTACTTATTCTCAAACCAATAAATTTTTTAAAGAAACAGCTTATTTAGAAACAGATAAACTGTTACAAGACAAATTCAAAATGACATATGCAACTCCATCTTTAATTGAAGAGACTCTCTTTTTTAAAGAAACTTTTTTTCAGTAAACTTGTCTTTTACAAAACTCATAGAAGCAGCTACCATCTTATTAAAAGAAACATTTATAGTAGTTGATAAGAAAAATGATATAAGTGGGCAGGTGATAAAGCCTACATAGTAGGCCAGGATAATGACATTCAGATCTAATGCACAGGGCAGACTATAGTATCTTGCACAGCTGTAAGAGCTAAGCATACAGTGATCAACTCTGTAAAAGACAATTCTATAAGATCATTTCCAACATCTTTAGCTTTATATGATCTTGATATATGTTATACCAAATTTCTTTTTTACTACAATATTTCCCTTCTTCCTTGCAACCAAACTATTCAAACTTTTATATAACATATTGATAAGCACAACTTTAACCAAACTATTACTAGTATTTCATTTTCTGTTAATAATAATTATAGTAAAACCTATATATATTTTTCTAATAACCTATTTTTATCTAACTACATTATTATTACATCTTATCTTCTTCCTAAGTTTTACAACCTTTCTCTCAAATTACAGTCTTCTAATTCTACTTCTGTCTTATTAAATATACTTACACAGAATACATATTACTTACATCTCAAAATCACTACACATAATGTTAGAGGTTTTAATACTATAACTAAAAGAGAAGCATATCAAAATTATTGTCTTTACAACAATATTGATATTGCTTGTATTAATGAAACCAAAATTGCTTACAACAATAATCTTCATTTCTACAATAATAATCTATTTATATACTTTTAGGCTAATTTAGACAACTCAGCTAAAGGTGCTGTTATCATAATTTATAAACATCTACAACCCCATATACATAATTGCCAAACACATCCTGGTAGAGCAGTCACTCTGGACCTTTTCTTCAAAAGTGAAACCAAACTGTGTATTATAGCTGTTTATCTTTCTTCAACTGATATGCACAAATGCAATGAAACACAAAATACAATTATCACATGAATCCAACAAGCTCAATAACTTAATCTTCATCTTATTTTACTTAGTAACTTTAATATACATGATGACATTAATAGTTCATCATCTAAATTCTAACTTATTAATTATCTATATCAATTCAACATGTTTGATCTTGGTGCACATATAGATAATAAACATTACATATAGTTAAACAATATTAGCCAAAGTTGCATTGACTATATTTGGACTAATTCATTTAATATTCAATTTTTTCTTTCATATAAACTTAATGATAGTAATTTTTCTACAATTAGTAACTACTCTATTCTTATATCTACTTGGACTTTTACAAATGCATATAGCAAACCACTATAATATCACACTGGCATTAGCCATAGAATTTTTAACTACAAGGCTATATCACCAGAAAAATGAACAGAATTTTAGATCTTCTTTCTCATAATCTTAATTTATACAACATCTCACTTAATAGCAATACTAATGAAAACATTGAAACTAGTTCTATACCAACTTCATCTCTCAAAAAAACTTAACCTATAAACAAAACTCAACTAAACAAACTACTAAAAAATCAAAAGACAGAAAATCACTTGCAAATACTATTGCAAATTCTACAGAATTTATCTCACCATCTTCTACTTCATCTTATTTACCATCTAACTATTAGCATATCTGCCCTACTTGTAATCAACCTATTACCTGTAAACTAACTAATAATAAACATTATTTAGCAAATGATGCCTTGCTTTTAATAACAAACCATACTACAAATCTTGTATCAAAAACTAACTTAATTCCTAACAAAGATCTTCTAAAAAAACTTAACAAAAATCTTCTAGCAATACTAACTTATTTGCTAATAAACTTCAACAAACACTTACTAAACAACAATCTCAAAATCCAAGTACTAAACAACAAACTCAAAACCTACTTACTCTTTAACTTGATCCTCTTATACTACTTAATAATAACCAAAACAATGAAGATGAAGATATGAATATTGTTGATACTATAACAACTAAAAACAACAACAATATCATCAACAACAACAACAGAAATAGTAACAACCTCAACAAAACCAATCTTTACCTTCTAATACTAAAACTAAAGTCAATCTAACATTTGACTAATTAAGCAATTTTCTTATTACAATTGAAATGAAAACCAACACTAAATTACAAACTCAATTATTCTAAGACCTGTTCAATTTTCTCAAACAATATCTCTTTGACTTTTATCTAGTTAAAAAGATTAAATCTGCTACTAAAAACAAAAAAGCTCTTAGAGCTAGCTTCTATAATATCATTTGTTAAATGGCTAAAGCCAGATCCAAATTTCTCTCTAATATTATCTTTAAATCTAATCCTGAAATCAACTAAGAAGCTACAATTTCTTTTAATGTTCTTGAAAGAAGTCTTAAAAAATTTATTCTCAAATTTAACATTATTTTATTTACTAAACTTAATTATCTTAAAATCTTTGTATCTCTTGTTACTATTTCTTTATATAAAACCCAAAACTAACTACAATTCTGTATTATCTTACCAGAATATATTTGTATTTTTTTAACAATTATCAAGCTATTAACTATATAAAATTTGCAGAAAACATTAAACTAAGATTTAAAAGACTTACTGTTAGCTTATTTGTAACAGAAATAGACAAAAAAAACAAATATCTAACAATTAAAATAAACAACAAATTTAATATTTACCTTCTTTTTAATATCTTTAAAACTCTTTTTCTTAAACAATATAATATTCTATTCCTTAACAACTCTTTAGATCATTTTAATAAATAGTTTAAAATTTTTTTCTTTTTTTATAACTATCAATTTACTGAACCTCTTAATAAAACCAAAATCAAAAATGCATTAAGATTTCAATTTTGACAACAATTTATTAAACATTTCAAAGAACTTCTTTCTGATAAAATTTTTTTTACAGAATCTCATAACTTTTAAGAATGATGTAATAAAGCTATTCAATATACCAACTATTATATTTATATCTGTACTGATCCAGATTGCATACATCCTGATAAAACTAAACTTAAAGCAAATAAAAAAGCAAAAGAAACCATACCTAATACCAACTATCTAGATTATCAATATTTATAGAACTACAATAATCTTCTCAAAGAAACAATTAACAAATTCTACTTAGAATATCCCAAAACAGAAAGTGAAATTTAAAAACAAACTAAGATTGACTTCTCAATTTTTCACATTAATAGTAAACATGAAACTACCTTTAAAAAACAAATACCAATACAACTTCTTAATGACTTTGCTACAAAAGCTAAAGAATTTATTTGCTCAAATAATTTAACTAAACCAAATACTAAACAAAATAGTTATTACTTTTATCAATATCTTAAAATCTATCAAGATACAGCTGCACAAAATCATAATCTTGACCAACTTAGTTGACAGTAAGGTATTGATTTTCTTACAACAAAAATCATTAATACAAATTTTTTAGCTTAAATTATTACTTACTTTGATACCAGTGACACTTCTATAAACTTTCCAGAAATTGTTAAAAACTATTAATAAAAAACATATCTAAAAACAGAAAAAACTTTACAAACTAAATTCAACTTACATTTTCAAGAACCAACAAACTTGGAAGTTTCACTCTTTCTTACAGATACTCCTTTTTAATAAATTCTTTGCAGCTTTAAGAGCTAAGTATATAGTGATCAAATCTACAGAGGGACCCATAATTTCTTTAAACTCTATTGCATTATTTTACTTCAAAAAAATATTACAATACACAAGCTACAATATACAAGTAGATTCAGACTCATGTTATAATAAATAGTTAGCACACCAAGACCTACTTTTATTTCTACATCCACAAACTCTTTATTTCTTTCTTGAATATATAAATTATTACAATTTTATGCCACTCAATCTTTATAGTTTATATTAACAATATCAATTAAACTAAACTATAGTGAGTGTTATATACACTTATCAAATGAATCAGAACTTTTATCTGATCAATTTATTTTACAATAATCTGGTTATGAATATTATTTATTAATTCCTATTTCTTCTAAATACTTTCTAGTACTTAATAATACACAATGACCAAACCTATTATTAAGAATAATACATTAGCTTATACTTATATACAACTAGTAGAAACTGTTTTATCTGATCATAATAATACTGTTATTATTAATGAACACTTTGGCTCTATATAATTCCACACATCTATAATAAATTTTTAGCTTATAATCATCTTCTACACTTTCATATTTACAAACTATTATCTCCTTTTTATAATATATTTATTGTTATAATTATTTGTCAAACAATGCTTGTGGTTATACTTTAACTATTTCTATTAAAAATAATTATAGTGAAGTTCATATTTATCTTCTATCTGAATCTAAACCTTTACTAAATTATTTTTTTTAATACATCAAGCTATTTGGCAATATTCAAATATTTTACTAAAATCAAATACAACAGATGATAATTTTTTTAACTTAACAAATCAATATACAACAATATTTACACTAAACTCACTATCTTTTACACCTTCAATACCAATACAACAATCTTTATCTATTTTTATTTCTGCATTATTACCTTTAACATCCTATCACTTCCAGCACAAACTTTTATATTTATGCAAAACTTGTGTAATCTTTATTTAAACATTGCTATACATAATGTTAAAGATTCAATACAATTACTAAAAAATAAGCTTGACAAAATTACTGTCTTTATAACAATATTAATATTGCCTAATCACTAAAACAAAAATTGTTAATACTACTAACCTTCATTTTTGTAACAATAATCTATTTATATACTTTTGGGCAAATTCTAAAAATTTTGCTAAAGGTGCTGACATTATGATTCATAATCACCTTTAACCATATATACAACTGCCAAACATATCCTAGAGAAGCAGTAGCTTTAAACCTTTTTTAAAAAAATAAAATTAAACTCTGCATTATAGCAGTTTATCTTTTTTTTACTGATATATATCAATGTAATAAAATATAAGAAACAGTTATTTTTATGAATCTAACAAGTCTACCAACTAAACCTTTATCTAATTATTCTTGGTAACTTCAATATACATAATGATATTCATAGCTTATTATCAAAATTTTGACTTACTAACTACCTTTATCAAACAATGCTATCAAAGTCATATTAACTATATATAGACTGATTCATTTAATATACAGTTCTTTCTTTCTTACAATCTTAATAATAGTAACAACTCTATACTAAGTGATCACTTTATTCTTCTTTTTTCATAGTTTTTTACTAATGCATTTAGTAAACCTCTATGTTATCATACTGGCATTAGTCATAAAATTTTTAATTGCAATTCCATATTATCAGAATAATGACCAAAATTTTCTAACCTACTCTCTCAAAAACTTAACTTACATAACACTTCACTTGATTGCAACACTAATAAAAGCATAGAAACTACCTAACATAAAATTGAACATTCAATTATTTATACTGCTATATACTCAATTTCTAACATTTTATTATGCATAGCATTTTGAAAACTTCTTACTACTCTGACAACAAATCCAACAAGTTACTAAAAATAAATATGAAACACTTTTTATACATTTCAAACAAGCTTTAAACAGCATCCTCAATTGTTACAAATTTTTTATTAACTTCTCAGATATTAAACTTCCTAATCAACTTGTTACAAAGTTACAATATATACAATCTTACTTTTTAACTGGACAGCTTATTGACCAATTGACCAAAACCTATTTAATTAATTTTTGGTCTATACAATATCAATTACAACCATATATTAATACCCAATAATACAACTCTATTACTACTCTTATTACAAAAATAGAAGTGCTCCAAACTATAGCAAACTTTCTAATGAGAAAGCTGATAGTCCTATAAGTATCAGTTATGAAATGCTTAAACATGCAGGTGTTGTCTGCATTAAAGCCATAACTGCTCTATTTAATTACTGCCTTAACTCAATAAACTTCAAAATAATGGAAGCATAACAGAATATACTCTATTTCAAAGCACAATACATTTAATGAAAATCTTAACCTTACTTATCCTATAAGCCTAATTGAATATACTTGTAAAGTTTATACAAAGATTATTACAAACAGAATTAGTACAATATTCTCATAATATCCAATTCTCTTATTATACAATTATGTTGCCTACTGAATAATAATACCTTAATACCTATACATATACTCAAAAATCTTATTGAAGATGCATCATGCAATCAAAAACCAATCTGATTTCTATCTAAAGATATAAGTAAAACCTATAATTTAGTTAATCTTGATCTTTTTAAACATTCTTTGCAGTGTTTTGCTCTCCCTTCTATTATTACCAACACTATCATTAATGTACTTACTGACTGACAAAATTAAGTTATTATAAATCATGGTCTTACTTCTTTATATCTTATACTTAATTGTATTGATTAAAGAGAAATTATTACTTCTCTTCTATAAAAAATATACTATAATCTATTTATTTTATATATTTACAATAACTTTAATAAATATAATACTAATGTTTCCTGGCTAACCAACCTCAAAAACCAAACATTTAATAAACTTGAATCTTACTGCTCTGTTCTTGCCTATAAGATAACATTTTATAAATTGCTTTCTTATAGCAAGAACTCTCACAAATCCTATCAATAGCAGAATCTTTTTACAACATGGCTAATATTCAAATTAATACTACTAAATCAATACTTATAACTAATAATCCTTCAACTAACTATAGTTCTATTACTTATAACAGTTATTTACTTAATATTTATTTTTTAAATGAACTATTTAAGTTTTTAAAATGCTGAATTATACTTAATAATAAACAAATAAAACAAACTAAGCTTATTATAGCAAATCATCACATCTTGTTAAAATTGCAAGCACTAAAAAAATTACTAACACATATGCACAATACTTTATTAACATAGTTATTATTTCTAAAATTAAATACCATATTTACAACATTGTTCTTAGTCAGAATATATATAATAAAATTCTTACCAACTATATTGGACTTGTTAAAAACAAGGCCAAACTTAGTTATACAATTCCTACTAACACAATACTTTATTTTTAACTATATAATATTTAAAATATATAGGATATTCAACTTTAATACTATATAAAAACTATACTAAAAGACTTAACTCTCTTGGTCTTTTCAGTATTAGTACTTGCATTTAGCTCCAACAACTTAAAATAATCTTTGGTTACCTATTTACATTTTAATATATGATAATTCTATTATTGATAGACCAAACAAACATACTACTAATTAAACATTTTGGCATCGCATTTATTGCTAATCCAATTTACAACATTTTATATACTATTTAACAAGGTTTTATCTCATTAGAATCTTTACTTTTCTCATATCTAAAATACTTAACCTTTAAAAAACAACTTAAGCATTATGGTATTTTATATCTTAATCAACTTATTACATTTGACAATTCATGTTTATTAGACTAAAAACATATCTCTTTTTGTATATACAAAATCCCAAAAGGCAAACAACCATTTTGGTTTACTTATTTAAAAAACCAAGTTACAAGCCATTTCTATAATCACATACTTCATCAATATTTAAACTTACCTGATACAAATTACTACAGTTATATAACTGGACACTTCTTATCATGTAAAAAACCATGGCTTATTATTGTACTTAATGACCAAATTATTGCTAAAAAAGCCAAAAGACAACTTTCAGCATCTGGATCTATTCTTATTACCCACTGGCAATATAATAATAAATCACAATTCACTTGACTTTATTCTCTTTCACCTATTTGATCTTACATATGCTTTGGCTATTTTCTTAACTTCTAAACAATTGCTAACAAATATACAATTGTTATTTTTACTAATCTCTTAACTTAATTTTTGAATTAAGTTAACAGCTATAACAAAACTCTTAACTTTAATGCTAATCATCTTGATTTTATATATTCTATTGCAATTTAGCATTCTACTCAAATTTCAGATCTTTCAAATATTACTATTTCTATTTAAGCAATTCCTGTAATTTTTGAACCTAGTTTACTTACAAATAACTTTCAACAAATAGCCAACTATAGTGCTAACCTATCAGAAGTTTATTTTTATACAAATGGCTTTGTTATTGATTTGAGTACTTTATAATGCTTGATAAGTATTGAATGGGTCCAAATTTCTAATAACTTCATATTACATATTTTCAAGCTTAAACAAAACTCTGGCCTTGTTTATTCAAAGTTAAACTTACTGTCATTCTATCTGCTCTCATTACTGTTTCTAGAAATAGTACTATAAACATATATACAGACTTTTAATTTTTAAGTTCTAAATATTAAAACATTTTAAACTCTTCTACAACCTTATCTTACATACATACACTATATTTTTTACTATAGAACTCATTAATTAACATTGTTAACTTATACAAAATTCAAATTATTTTTTACAAAATTACTGCACACCAAGACAATACATATAACAACTTTATGACCAACTGGCATAAAACTATTACAACTTATTATATCTAACTTTTATGCCTTACAATATCTATAACTTATCTTATGCTCTAAATCTTAAAAAGTTTCCTTTAGAATTACTTACACATTACAGCATTCATATAATTTGTTATATATACATTTATGCACTATGAACTACACAAAACTGGTTTTAAAAATGAACCAAAATCTATAACCAAATTAATTGGCAAGCCACTTGGCTATACATTAATAATAAGTAAAAAATCTCAAACTTTTCATTTAGTTTCAATCTTTTGCTCTTAAATCTTTTAGAATTAAAATTTTACTTGATGGCCTTTCTACTTTACACATTCTTCACAAACAATATTACTTATACTTACCAACTTGGCATTAATGCTATAAAACCAGTTCTTACCTTTATTGGATAACATGTTCATCTGCCTAGCTGCTATACTATCTTATTAACAGTTCTTTATAACACACTCTAAATATAATTATACTTGATACTACTTCAGAAATTATAATCAAACTATACTGTCAAATTAGACAACTGTATTGTATAACTATACACAATATAGTAGACCTATCATTAGTCTTTTCAATCTTATCAGACTTAGTGTCACATAAAATTATTTTTACTATTTCAAATTTATCATTCAAAAACTAGCTACAATACTTGTTATTAAATTTTTTTTTGATATTAAGGTGACCTCTTTGGTCTTTTGACTTTTATTAATCACTTATCAGTATTGTGATTCAATGAAC